>WEDG01014125.1:0-33853 GCA_017591395.1 Schistocephalus solidus
GCCGCGCCAGCCACCTGCGTCCTCTCCTGCCTCCGGTCTTCTTGACTCTGTCTTGACACCGGGCTCAGGTCGGGGAGGGGAGAGTGCGGTAGATGCAGCGCAAGTCTACTATCACTTTAAAATAAATCACGCGCAAGTTACCGTCATTGCACCACCCTTCCATGGAGCATACGGTGGACATCGTCGGACGCGACGGTCGAACTATCGTATGTACTATCAATATATTGGACGACACTGCAGCTGAGCATTAAACAACGCCCAAATACTGAGCTTACACCTCATAATAAGGCAGATTCTGAAGAAAATGAGATTGCTTTTTGGATAAGCGAATTCTCTTTATACCAATGAACTAACCGTTACTTTGAGCTTTTTAGTTGAACTGCATTGGCTAATCTCGCGTCTTGTTCAAATAATCGGCCAGCTTGCGAACGGCTTCCGTGTGCACCTTGAAACATGTCGCTAGCAGGACTGAGAAAGCAAATTAATAAAGCTAATCAGGTATTTTCTGTTAGCTATTTTATTTGCCTAGTTTGTGACGGAGAAAATTGGTGGAGCGGAGGGAACAAAGTTGGATGATGAATATATAAACTGTGAAAAGGTATGCGCTTTTTTTATTATTTCTTCAAGCAAATTGACATTATGTCGAAACTCATCGATGAAATAATTAACCGAACCCATGAGTACTTGCAACCCAATCCAGCAACGCGAGCGAAAATGCTCACCATGAATACTTTAACAAGATCCAAGGTAAAGCCAAAACATCCGCATATCCTCAACCGGAGGGGCAACTGGGTGATTGTATGCTGAAATACGGGGAAGAACTTGGCAATGACTCGCTTTTCGGTAAAGATGCTCCCTTCTCTTTTTAGATTTTGTTTTTATTTCACCCTTTTTAAGACATGCCGTTTGCCACGTATGCAAGGTTTCTCATGCCTGCCGTTTTTGCAGTTTACCTTCTGAAATATCCTTTTTGCCTTGCTCTTTATGCAGAATAATTTCGCAATCATCAAAAGTAAGCTGTGAACTCAAAATTATTTCGTCGATATTGTTGCTGAACGTGTGTGCGCGCGCCATAAACGGTCCGCGTGGTAGATGCTATGAACCAACATGGGGGCCAAATCAGGGTGCGGTGGTCGTTATTTTGGTTGAGTTCCCATAACAAATGCCGCATATGGGGGGGAGGCTGCGTGCTCAACAAAGGCACGTGTAGGTGCCTGCTCTCGCCGTACCACCCATTTTGCCATTTATAGCTCTCCATGGGATATGATTCATCTGTCCCCGACCCCGCCTCCGGTCTTTACACCGGAAACAGGCGGGTAAGGGAAGCGAGAGAAAGAGAGAGTGCGGTAGGTACTGTGCATCCCTACTATCAATCAAAACTAATTTACTTACCAGTCACCATCCCTGCACCACACATTTATAGAGCATACGGTGAACATGGTCGGATTACGTCGGTCGAACTGACGTGTTTGTCTAATTCTTCTATGCTAACTACCGAGTTTTAACTGGTTTTTATATACTCTTGCATATTAAAAATAGATTTTATAATCAAATACCTCCATAACCAATAAATTCTTTGTTGTCTTTCTCTAGGCGAATGTTTGGTCCAGGCTGGTCAGTCGTTCAAATGCTTGGAGGAAGTCAAATTCCATATGGAAGATCAAGTTAAGGCAGGGTACATTGAGCCTCTACGAGGAATTCAGTCGGTAGAGCTGAAGGAGATTAATGTAAATTCAATGTTCTACTTTTTAGTTGAACATCTCTATACTTCACACTTTCGGTATTCTTATTGTTATCCATTGGTTATTTAACCTCGAGTATAGAAAAACAACTGATTGACGCAAAACATGCGAAGTATACGATAATGTGTAAGGAGATTGTACCAGACACATGCATCATGAAGGCGCTTCTTATCATAATTTAAGAGGATTTGAAAGACATAAGCTAAAGATGATGCTGAGCCCTTTTCAAAAGCGAACTTAGGGTAACTTAAAGCGTTTTACTAGGAAAATTCTTTCATCGGGAACATCGGTTTCAGAAGGTGCAAATTATCTTCGGAAGTCGGCTTTATGTCCTTTTTTGAGATAAGCGCCTCTGAAAACTCAATGGCTTTGAACATCACTTTGTAATTTAAACCTGTGCACCGACCAGTGTAACGAACAAATGCTGGTACGCGCAGTCGCATCTTTCCCCTACAGATTCGCATCCACCAAACGAAACATTAACTTTCACCATCTTCATCAATTAAGCAATCCTTTTGCATACTAGAGCCGCATTTCGCGTATTCGGTACGGTTTATGCAAGTAGGTATAGGCGATTAGTTGTGCTGTTGCTATGCTGCATGAAAAAGCCTTATTGCACTTCCCCGGGTAGTCCGCAGACTTTCTTGATGGAATTACCTAGTGCACAAGACAAAGCTAGGAAACCTTTTATCATTTGACTTGCTCCCAAAACCGTCGATACTAGTATATTAACTTGCGAAATTGTCTCATTGTTCGGATGCTTTACGTTTAGGAAGAGGTGGCTGTATTATCCTAGACACATTTTTCTATGGTTTTATCTGTTGGGGTGAAAAGTAACAAAACGGTTTGGAGATACTAAAGTAAAGATGCACTGTAATAGTGCAGGATCATTTGCAGGAGTCCGGTTTACTCTGGTTAGTCGGGTCGTTTATTTTTATCAACAAGAAATATGGGCATTGCATTGGCAAAACACTATTTGAACATATGGAATTGGTTCTCTTTCGGCTTCGTCTCTTTTAACCGTTTTCGGTCGTATGTCCGTTGCAGTTGCGCAAGTGCTCTTTGAAAATAGCTAGTCTCCGTTCAATTAGTATCTCTGACGGCCCTCATCTTCCATTAGTAAATTCGTATTTATTTCGAAAACTCAGCCACTGAGGCTCAAAGATGTGCAGAAATGTGTATTTGCCTGAACTTTGATGAGGAAATATTGATTATAGAACTAACTGTTACTTCTCA
Source organism: Schistocephalus solidus (assembly GCA_017591395.1). Lineage (NCBI taxonomy): Eukaryota > Metazoa > Platyhelminthes > Cestoda > Diphyllobothriidea > Diphyllobothriidae > Schistocephalus > Schistocephalus solidus. Next base: position 2,979 of record WEDG01014125.1, read on the forward strand.
CTACTGGTTGGAACTAGTAATTAATAGAGAAATTTCATTTCAAATTGTTTTAACCACCTCTGAATCCAGCTTTTTATGCAAACCGAAATTTGATTTTGTGTTAGAGAATCGGTCAATTTCAATAGACCTCCCTCATTTCTGTGTCTCAGATAGTTTTGAATTCATTTTTAATTGTATTTCTCGGAAATTCAGATGGTATAAAGAAAGACCCTGATTCAATACGTTAGTCCTAATTGTGGCCCAGGACATACGGATTTTTTTATTAAAGCTCGGTAACTCAGCTGGTTTGTTTGCCTCGTGGCATTTGTGAATTTAGAGAGCGTTGATAAACTTTTGATTTCCAATTTATTTTATTTTTATAAATATGACTAAACTTGTGAATATCCCTTGCGCTGCCTTTATACAAATGCAAAAATGAATCAGGTGAAATGGGGTGTGTTGATATCCCCTTAAATGGTTCATAGTCAATCTCCATGTGTCATTTCTTTTTTCTCCCAAGTATGCCTTTAAAGTTTTCATACAGCAAGTGATTCTTACTCCGTAGTTTCACCGGAAAAAACTGGAGGGCCGCAGATTGGATTACGACTGCAAAAAAAGGCGGAAGGAGAACAGTACGTGTCCATTTAATCTCTGTAATTTGAAATTAACCCAAAATTGTCTTGCAAGTTCGTTGTTTTATTAGGAAAGTACGTTTAAAATTGATATTTGATGTCAAACTCTGCTACTATTCTCTTCAGCGTTGCACAAACATGTATCCTGGTATCTGCTGCCTATACTCTTCGTGGAATTTCGTTATATTGTCAATTTTACGCTTATTTCCCGATTCCGCATTATTAAAATATGGCTGTACTTACTTACAACGAAGAACTACCTAATCGCTGTTTAGCTTCTCTCTATCGAAAACAAGTTAGAGGTGGTCATTAGTTCGCGGCCTCTATTTTACCCAATACTTGTGAGTTTGGATGTCTAAGTGTCGGTTTTTCAAATCTAAGTTGCACAGCGTTCGCAATTATCCTTCTTCATAACTATCTGTTACATGTAAGCTAAGCGCCCGTGGGTTACGAGCTAGACTGTCAGGTGGATAAAATTTTTCAGCCGCAATCACAGATCTAAAGATTGGAGGGGATCTTACGTAGATGTGTTTGTCTGAGCGAATGATGCAATCGGGCGATCTGGGCAGGAACCCCCCCCCCCCCCCGCAACAGTTGAAGCGTGACACTAGAGTCGAATTCTCGAAGGCTACGCGGGCTACTCAATAAAACGGAAAGTCATAAGTCCTGCGCAGTCGACCGAATGTTGATACTCAATATTAATGACGCACACAGACGAACCTGCACTAATCAGGTTCTTCTTTTGAGGACCAAGGGCACGTGCTCACAGTTGTATAAGCTTGAGCCTTTGGACTCGTGGAAAGGCGCATTATCAGAGACTGAAAGAACGATAACTTTTGAGTGATTTTGTCATTTGACAGCACGCGGTGAAGGGTAGAGGAAAAGGAAAGGCTGTATGCTTTTGGCTGGGGCTGAATTCAATTTGCCTATCGGCCGTGTTGCGCGGTGCGGTTGCCGTTTACGTCCCTGACTGAAAACGAGGCCGTGCCATCTGACCATATAAGCGTAACGTGTGATAGCACTATTTCGGCTTATAGAGTTGCTGTCAGAGACCAAATTCTCCAGCTGCTCTTAGCCTGTCTTATTACAGGCCTGTGAAGTCGTATGCTTAATCTTCCTCCAGAGTGGGATTAGTGACTTGAAGATAAGTCACCTCTACGCACGGCCAAGGAACTTTTATCACTTTCAATTATAGAGCATAGAAGTAAATAAAAGAGATGCTGTTAGGGCACTCTTCCAAGAGGTTAACACGACCTATGGCGAACTAGAAGGACGAGTACTAGAACTGGGCATCTCCGGGACAAATTATGAAATACCGACTGTCCAGACAACTTCACCAGCCACTGTCTCCGTACGCGCCCACTCAGGACAAACGGCAGAGAGCCACCAACACTGTGACACTAACATATGTAAAGAATGTATCAGACGCGACAGAATGCATTGCCGTAGTAGCGTGCATATCACCCATTGTCCGGCAACCACTGTGCGTGCCAGTTATGCAGCGTAAGAACTAACTGGATGTAGGTGAAAAATCTACTGGTTTATTTGATTTAATGCCGTGTCTGTCCTTGCCATTTTACACGCTTGACGGTACGAAATCTGGGTTCTCGAATATGTGAGCGCAAACGGACCGCTCAGTGAGGCGATCAACTGTTCCAAGTCACTACCCTCACCCAGTAGGAAGATCAAAAGTTAAAATTCACGGCCCGGCAATAAGACAGGATGAGTGTTGCTGGGAAACTGGGTATCTGACAGCAGCTCTATAAGCAGAAATACTGCTATACCTGCTATCACGCGTTTTGTTCACGTGGTCAGATGGCCGGTTCAGGGATGCGCACAATCACTGTCCCATAAGAACAGGACCGACAAGCAACTTTATTTCAGCCCTAACCCAAGGCGTGCGGCTTGCCCCTTTCTCCCCTTCCAACCCCTCGCTGCCAGACCATACATCTACCCACATTTTATTTTCTCTGAAGATGTACTCCCACGAGTCCGAAAGCTGAAGTTTATGCAATTGCCGTTCCGTTTCACGTTTTTTATGCATAAAAGGGTGTACTTGATGAAAAGATAGTCAGGAGACAGGGCTGTTCCGCGCACATACTGGGCGATAATGCCGAGATGTTTTCTGTGCGGCGGGAAGAGTAGTCCTTTTGCCAAATTGAAAATTGCACCGCTGTCCAAATTGCACGATGTGGCCGTCTCATTTAGATCGTGCAAAGGCTTCGCCTACCTTTCCATGGGCTTGCCTGCGATTCCGTGAATTTCCACAATGCCTAGCGCCCTCTTCCTTAATAACAGCTTGCACTGGCCGACAGGACCACTCGAGAATTGTTGGTATGCCTCAAATATGTGGATCCTGGTTCATTTGTGGCAGCGGGACTAGCAGTGGTGCGATAGGCGTAGACAGGTCCTATACGCCGTCCCGTCCACAACGTTCAAGCTTCACCACTGGTCGGCCTAACAAAGCCTTTATATTGGCACGCGACGGATGTGGCGAGCGAAAATGAGGCCGATATTGCGCAAATCGTCAATCCGATTCACACATAAGTCGCCACTAATTTTCAGTGCCAATAGTGATCGTCAGTTTTTTCGGCGGACGAAATACTGTGTCGCTAAGATCTCTAGAAAAAGAGCTTTATTAGTCTAACGTTTCGGATTCTCGCTCGAATCCATCATCAGAGACTGTCTCTGAATTTTGAATCAAATGCTCTTGCAAAATCAGTGGCTAAAAATAACAAAGCTTCTCTCGTTGCACAGATTTCGGACTGGTAAAGGTGATCAGGGCAAACACAGCAGGACGACGTGCCTGGAGCCGAGTTTTTCGGTAGTCTTAACGTGCATATTTGCCTGATAGGGGGTCGAATTTCACCGAAAACCCTCTAAAAATGATATTGCCCTTTTTTCTGACAAATAGTCGTGGGTCCTCCATGTGTTTGGGTTCTAACGAACCAGTTTCCTAGAAGTGACAATTTACGACACACGGTTGGCTGTTGCGGACATGCCTGCAGTGAAAAATCCTCAATAACCTCATGAAAAATATACCACTATGGTACGGGAACTGACAACTTCTTTATTATAAGTTTTAGAGCAGAGAGGTAACCGCTGAATCCACCTAACTCCCCTTTCACTCCCCCACTATGCACCACCGACAAGTCAGAGCCAAACTGAGTGGAGCCGAGACCAGGTGCAATGGCCGATCCGGCTTAAATCCTTCGTTTCCGTGTGCCACTGGACGGCTGGTTCTTCCATACTGTACAGACTAGACCACATGCCTTTGCCGGACATTGAAAGACCCGTGGGCTATCCTCGTCTGTTTTATTTATATAATCTTATCGGTTAGCTGGACGGTGGTCGTTGTGCAGATTACAACTTCCTGAGGCCACAAATGGAACTACTGTCTAGTAACGATATTGGAATGTCGCCTTCATGCAGAAAGAAACTACGACTGCCAATTCAAAAAAGCATTTCTCTTCCTCTCCATGGGCATCTCATTTACTAACAACAGGGGTTTAGTCATCGTTTTATTTGCCTGCAAGAAGCAAGTAAAGTTGTCTGGACATTTCCGTAAAACTCTTTACTATCGCCATTCTTGGACTATTGATAGATTTGTTTGATGCAGTGACGAGAGCCGACCATGCCAGATATCTAACCATGCGCCGAATATTCACGCAATTGCCTGACCTAGAATTTCTCAGCAAATATCAGCAACCGGTGTTTTTTTTGATTGCCTTTGTATAAACTTTCGATTCCATTCATTGAAAATCTAATTGGAGGTTAATAGAGCCAACCAGTTTGATGGCTCAAGTTTTTGCCGTGATCAAGGTCCCAGATTACTTTAATTCTGCCATTTTCTTCAGCTGGCCCTTACAAATTTTGAAATCTGTTCATGTCTTCGACCGTCATAAACTGAATTCTTAAAAAGACTGTAGGAATTTCTGACATCATCATACTAGCGGCGGACTAACCCTGAATATACGGAGGAAATTATCATACAATTTGCTGCAGGGCACAGTGCCTTTGATGAACGAGGTAGTCCACTTAGTTCGTTTATCTGTCGGAGTCGTAAAAAATCGGATAATTATCGGGCTGTGCCCCTGACTAGGACAAGGCACCCAGCCTGATTATTGAATGTCGATTCGACAAAATGAAGCAGAAATTATATAAAAGACAAGTTACTGCCAAACGGATGGACCAAAGACACCATCTTCTTGCGAATAAATTCTGCACACGGTGTTTTGGGATAGCCTTCTTAGGCAGACATGGACCCGCAATGATACCCCAGATGTCAGGAAGGCTTGCGTATACTGGCCATTGGTTCCGTCTGTTCTCTGCGGTTCTGTAATAGGAATTGAGCATGGCTCGGGGGTGCCACTCAGAATCCAGCGCTATCCTCATGTGAAGCAACACAGAAGCAGTCAGCCCAACACTTATCCACACTCAAGATGTTTCTTTGAATGGCAAGCATTCTTTCTTCGTCGCCGGAGAGGAATAGAAATCGGACGCACTTGGTTCACTGCCAAATGACTTAAGGTATATATTGATAAGGTGGAACCGACAAAGACGAGGGAGACCGGAATGGCCATTTCTGGCTTATTAGCCGTCATCAGCCAGTCATACCCAATCCCAGTTGTGGATCACCCGACATTTGACCCCCCGACCTTTGATCACTGAGTGTACAACTACAATTTAGGCACGGGCCCGTTGTTTTGTCGGTTGCGATCGGGAATATGAATTATGATAGTGTGGGTTTCACCGATCTGGTTAAGGAACAGGTATGTTCCGTCGTGCCTTGGAGCTCACTTTGGAGCCCTCGCGGGCAGTTGCAAAGCGACGTAAGGTATATATTAATAAGGCGGAACCGACAAAGACAAGGGAGACTGGAATGGCCATTTCTGGCTTATTAGCCGTCATCAGCCAGTCATACCCAATCCCAGGTGTAGATCACCCGAGATTCGAACCTGGCGACCTTTGGTCATTGATTGTAACACTAACATTGAGCCACGGGCCCGTTGTTTTGTCGGTTGCGATCGGGAATATGAATTATGAAAGTGTGGGTTTGACCGATCTGGTTAAAGAACACGCAATTTCTGGCTTATTAGCCGTCATCAGCCCGTTATACCCAATCCCAGGTGTGGATCACCCGAGATCCGAAGACCACGACCTTTGGTCATTGAGTGTATTAATCTACCATTGAGCCACGGGCCCATTGTTTTGTCGGTTGCGATCGGGAATATGAATTATGATAGTGTGGGTTTCACCGATCTGGTTAAGGAACTGGTATGTTCCGTTTGGCTTGGAGCTCACCTTACGGCCCGCGCGGGCAGTCGCTTAGCGACTTGAGGTATATATTGATAAGGTTGAACGGAAAAAGTCAAGGGAGATAGGAATGGCAATTTCTGGCTTATTAGCCGTCATCAGCGAGTCATATCCAATCCCAGATGTGGATCACCCGAGATCCGAAGACCACGACCTTTGCTCATTGAGAGTATTAATGTAACATTGAGCCACGGGCCTGTTGTTTTGTCGGTTGCGATCGGGAATATGAATTATGATCATGTGGGTTTCACCGATCGGGTTAAGGAACAGGTATGTTTCGGTGTGCCTTGGCGCTCACATTAGAGTCCACGCGGGCAGTCGCATAGTGACTTAAGGTATATATTGATAAGTTGGTACCGACAAAAACAAGGGAGACCGGAGTGGCCATTTCTGGCTTATTAGCCGTCATCAGCCAGTCCTTCCCAATCCCAGGTATAGATCACCCGAGATTCGAACCCGGCGGCCTTTGGTCATTGATTGTAACACTACCATTGAGCCACGGGCCCGTTGTTTTGTCGGTTGCAATCGGGAATATAAATTATGATAATATGGGTTTCACCGATCTGGTTAAGGAACAGATATGTTCCGGTGTGCCTTCGAGCTCACATTAGAGCCCACGCGGGCTGTCGCATAGAGACTTAAGGTATATATTGATAAGGTGGAACCGACAAAAACAAGCGAGCCCGAATGGCCATTTCGGGCTTATAAGCCGTCATTAACCAGTCATACCCAATCCCAGGTGTAGATCTTCGCAGATTCGAACCCCGGGACCTTTGGTCATTAATTTTAACACTAGCATTTAGCGACGGGCCCGTCGTTTTGTCGGTTGCGATCGTGAATATGAATTATGTTAGTGTGGGTTTCACCGATCTGGTTAAGGAACAGATATATTCTGTTTTGCCTTGGAGCTCACTTTAGGGCCTCGCGGGCAGTCGCTTAGCGACTGAAGGTATATATTGATAAGGTGGAAACGACAAAGACATTGGGAGACCGGAATGGCAATTTCTGGCTTATTAGCCGTCATCAGCCAGTCATACCCAATCCCAGATGTGGATCACCCGAGATCCGGAGACTACGACCTTTGGTCATTGAGTGTATTAATGTAACATTGAGCCACGGGCCTGTAGTTTTGTCGTTTGCGATCGGGAATATGAATTATGATCATGTGGGTTTCACCGATCGGGTTAAGGAACAGGTATGTTTCGGTGTGCCTTGGAGCTCACATTAGAGCCCACGCGGGCAGTCGCATAGTGACTTAAGGTATATATTAATAAGGTAGAACCGACAAAAACAATGGAGCCCGGAATGGCCATTTCTGGCTTATTAGCCGTCATCAGCCAGTCATACCCGATCCCAGGTGTAGATCACCCTAGATTCGAACCCGCTGTCCTTTGGTCATTGATTGTAACACTACCATTGAGCCACAGGCCAGTTGTTTTGTCGGTTGCGATCGGGAACATGAATTATGATAGACTGGGTTTCATCGATCTGGTTAAGGAACAGGCAATTTCTGGCTTTTTAGCCGTCATCAGCCCGTCATACCCAATCCCAGGTGTGGATCACCCGAGATCAGATGACCACGACCTTTGGTCATTGAGGGTATTACTCTACCATTGAGCCACGGGCCCTTTGTTTTGTCGGTTGCGATCGGGAATATGAATTATGATAGTGAGTTTCAGCGATCTGGTTAAGGAACTGGTATGTTCCGTTGTGCCTTGGAGCTCACCTTAGGGCCCTCGCGGGCAGTCGCATAGTGAATTAAGGTACATATTGATAAGGTGGAACTGGAAACTGGAATTGCCATTTCTGGCTTATAAGCCGTCATCAGCCAGTCATACCCAATCCCAGGTGTGGTTCACCCGAGATCCGAAGACCACGACCTTTGGTCATTGAGTGTATTAATCTACCATTGAGCCACGGGCCCGTTGTTTTGTCGGTTGCGATCGGGAATATGAATTATGATAGTGTCGGTTTGACCGATCTGGTTAAAGAACAGGCAATTTCTGGCTTTTTAGCCGTCATCAGCCCGTCATACCCAATCCCAGGTGTGGATCACCCGAGATCTGATGACCACGACATTTGGTCATTGAGGGTATTACTCTACCATTGAGCCACGGGCCCTTTGTTTTGTCGTTTGCGATCGGGAATATGAATTATGATCATGTGGGTTTCACCGATCGGGTTAAGGAACAGGTATGTTTCGGTGTGCCTTGGAGCTCACATTAGAGCCCACGCGGGCAGTCGCATAGTGACTTAAGGTATATATTAATAAGGTAGAACCGACAAAAACAATGGAGCCCGGAATGGCCATTTCTGGCTTATTAGCCGTCATCAGCCAGTCATACCCGATCCCAGGTGTAGATCACCCTAGATTCGAACCCGCTGTCCTTTGGTCATTGATTGTAACACTACCATTGAGCCACAGGCCAGTTGTTTTGTCGGTTGCGATCGGGAACATGAATTATGATAGACTGGGTTTCATCGATCTGGTTAAGGAACAGGCAATTTCTGGCTTTTTAGCCGTCATCAGCCCGTCATACCCAATCCCAGGTGTGGATCACCCGAGATCAGATGACCACGACCTTTGGTCATTGAGGGTATCACTACCATTGAGCCACGGGCCCCTTTGTTTTGTCGGTTGCGATCGGGAATATGAATTATGATAGTGAGTTTCAGCGATCTGGTTAAGGAACTGGTATGTTCCGTTGTGCCTTGAGCTCACCTTTAGGGCCCTCGCGGGCAGTCGCATAGTGAATTAAGGTACATATTGATAAGGTGGAACTGGAACCTGAATTGCCATTTCTGGCTTATAAGCCGTCATCAGACAGTCATACCCAATCCCAGGTGTGGTTCACCCGAGATCCGAAGACCACGACCTTTGTTCATTGGGTACCCACCATTGAGCCACGGGCCCGTTGTTTTATCGGTTGAGATCGGGGAATATGAATTATGATAGTGTGGGTTTCACCGATCTGGGTTATGGAACAGGTAGGTTCCGGTGTGCCTTTGGAGCTCACATTAGAGCCCACGCGGGCAGTCGCATAGTGACTTAAGGTATATATTAATACGGTGGAACCGACAAAAACAAGGGAGCCGGAATGGCCATTTCTGGCTTATTAGCCGTCATCAGCCAGTCATACCCAAACCCAGGTGTAGATCACCCGAGATTTGAACCCGGCGACCTTTGGTCATTGATTGTAACACTACCATTGAGCCACGGTTGTTTTGTCGGTTTCCGTCATTGATTAGTCATTGATTGTAACACTACTATTGAGCCACGGTTGTTTTGTCGGTTGCGATCGGGAATATGAATTATGATAGACTGGGTTTCATCGATCTGGTTAAGGAACAGGCAATTTCTTGCTTATTAGCCGTCATCAGACAGTCATACCCAATCCCAGGTGTGGATCACCCGAGATGCGAAGACCACGACCTTTGGTCATTGCGTGTATTAATCTACCATTGAGCCACGGGCCCGTTTTTTTGTCGGTTGCGATCGGGAATATGAATTATGATCATGTAGGTTTCACCGATCGGGTTAAGGCACAGGTATGTTTCGGTGTGCCTTGGAGCTCACATTAGAGCCCACGCGGAGAGTCGCTTAGTTACTTAAGGTATATATTAATAAGGTGAAACCGACAAAAACAAGGGAGCCGGAATGGCCATTTCTGGCTTATTAGCCGTCATCAGCCAGTCATACCCAATCCCAGGTGTAGATCACCCGAGATTTGAACCCGGTGACCTTTGGTCATTGATTGTAACACTACCATTGAGCCACGGTTGTTTTGTCGGTTGCCGTCATTGATTGGTCTTTGATTGTAACACTACCATTGAGCCACGGTTGTTTTGTCGGTTGCGATCGGGAATATGAATTATGATAGACTGGGTTTCATCGATCTGGTTAAGGAACAGGCAATTTCTTGCTTATTAGCCGTCATCAGACAGTCATACCCAATCCCAGGTGTGGATAACCCGAGATCCGAAGACCACGACCTTTGGTCATTGAGTGTATTAATCTACCATTGAGCCACGGGCCCGTTGTTTTGTCGGTTGCGATCGGGAATATGAATTATGATAGTGTCGGTTTGACCGATCTGGTTAAAGAACAGGCAATTTCTGGCTTTTTAGCCGTCATCAGCCCGTCATACCCAATCCCAGGTGTGGATCACCCGAGATCTGATGACCACGACATTTGGTCATTGAGGGTATTACTCTACCATTGAGCCACGGGCCCTTTGTTTTGTCGGTTGCGATCGGGAATATGAATTATGATAGTGAGTTTCAGCGATCTGGTTAAGGAACTGGTATGTTCCGTTGTGCCTTGGAGCTCACCTTAGGGCCCTCGCGGGCATTCGCATAGTGAATTAAGGTACATATTGATAAGGTGGAGCTGGAGACTGGAATTGCCATTTCTGGCTTATAAGCCGTCATCAGCCAGTCATACCCAATCTCAGGTGTGGTTCACCCGAGATCCGAAGACCACGACCTTTGTTCATTGGGCCACCATTGAGCCACGGGCCCGTGTTTTTATCGGTTGAGATCGGGAATATGAATTATGATAGTGTGGGTTTCACCGATCTGGTTATGGAACAGGTAGGTTCCGGTGTGCCTTGGAGCTCACATTAGAGCCCACGCGGGCAGTCGCATAGTGACTTAAGGTATATATTAATACGGTGGAACCGACAAAAACAAGGGAGCCGGAATGGCCATTTCTGGCTTATTAGCCGTCATCAGCCCGTCATACCCAAACCCAGGTGTAGATCACCCGAGATTTGAACCCGGCGACCTTTGGTCATTGATTGTAACACTACCATTGAGCCACGGTTGTTTTGTCGGTTGCCATCATTGATTAGTCATTGATTGTAACACTACTATTGAGCCACGGTTGTTTTGTCGGTTGCGATCGGGAATATGAATTATGATAGACTGGGTTTCATCGATCTGGTTAAGGAACAGGCAATTTCTTGCTTATTAGCCGTCATCAGACAGTCATACCCAATCCCAGGTGTGGATCACCCGAGATGCGAGACCACGACCTTTGGTCATTGCGTGTATTAATCTACCATTGAGCCACGGGCCCGTTGTTTTGTCGGTTGCGAACGGGAATGTGAATTATGATCATGTAGGTTTCACCGATCGGGTTAAGGCACAGGTATGTTTCGGTGTGCCTTGGAGCTCACATTAGAGCCCACGCGGGCAGTCGCATAGTTACTTAAGGTATATATTAATAAGGTGAAACCGACAAAAACAAGGGAGCCGGAATGGCCATTTCTGGCTTATTAGCCGTCATCAGCCAGTCATACCCAATCCCAGGTGTAGATCACCCGAGATTTGAACCCGGTGACCTTTGGTCATTGATTGTTACACTACCATTGAGCCATGGTTGTTTTGTCGGTTGCCGTCATTGATTGGTCATTGATTGTAACACTACCATTGAGCCACCTTTGTTTTGTCGGTTGCGATCGGGAATATGAATTATGATAGTGTGTTTCAGCGATCTGGTTAAGGAACTGGTATGTTCCGTTGTGCCTTGGAGCTCACATAGGAGCCCACGCGGGCAGTCGCTTAGTGACTTGGAGGTATATATTAATAAGGTGGAACCGACAAAAACAAGGGAGCCGGAATGGCCATTTCTGGCTTATTAGCCGTCATCAGCCAGTCATACCCAATCCCAGGTGTAGATCACCCGAGATTCGAACCCCGTGACCTTTGGTCATTAATTGTAACACTAGCATTGAGCCACGGGCCCGTTGTTTTGTCGGTTGCGATCGTGAATATGAATTATGTTAGTGTGGGTTTCACCGATCTGTTTAAGGAACAGATATATTCCGTTGTGCCTTGGAGCTCACTTTAGGGCCTCGCGGGCAGTCGCTTAGCGACTTGAGGTATATATTGATAAGGTGGAACAGACAAAGTCAAGGGAGATAGGAATGGCAATTTCTGGCTTATTAGCCGTCATCAGCCAGTCATACCCAATCCCAGATGTGGATCACCCGAGATCCGAAGACCACGACCTTTGGTCATTGAGTGTATTAATGTAACATTGAGCCACGGGCCTGTTGTTTTGTCGGTTGCGATCGGGAATATGAATTATGATCATGTAGGTTTCACCGATCGGGTTAAGGAACAGGTATGTTTCGGTGTGCCTTGGAGCTCACATTAGAGCCCACGCGGGCAGTCGCATAGTGACTTAAGGTATATATTAATAAGGTAGAACCGACAAAAACAAGGGAGCCGGAATGGCCATTTCTGGCTTATTAGCCGTCATCAGCCAGTCATACCCTTATCCCAGGTGTAGATCACCCGAGATTTGAACCCGGTGACCTTTGGTCATTGATTGTAACACTACCATTGAGCCACGGTTGTTTTGTCGGTTGCGATCGGGAATATGAATTATGATAGACTGGGTTTCATCGATCTGGTTAAGGAACAGGCAATTTCTTGCTTATTAGCCTTCATCAGACAGTCATACCCAATCCCAGGTGTGGATAACCCGAGATCCGAAGACCACGACCTTTGATCATTGAGTGTATTAATCTACCATTGAGCCACGGGCCCGTTGTTTTGTCGGTTGCGATCGGGAATATGAATTATGATAGTGTGAGTTTCAGCGATCTGGTTAAGGAACTGGTATGTTCCGTTGTGCCTTGGAGCTCACCTTAGGGCCCTCGCGGGCAGTCGCTTAGCGACTTGAGGTATATATTAATTAGGTGGAACCGACAAAAACAAGGGAGCCGGAATGGCCATTTCTGGCTTATTAGCCGTCATCAGCCAGTCATACCCAATCCCAGGTGTAGATCACCCGAGATTCGAACCCGGCGACCTTTGGTCATTGATTGTACCACTACCATTGAGCCACGGGCCCGTTGTTTTGTCGGTTGCAATCGGGAATATGAATTATGATAATGTGGGTTTCACCGATCTGGTTAAGGAACAGGTATGTTCAATTGTGCCTTAGAGCTCACTTTGGAGCCCTTGCGGTTAGTTGCATAGTGAATTAAGGTCCATATTGATAAGATGGAACTGGAGACTGGAATTGCCATTTCTGGCTTATAAGCCGTCATCAGCCAGTCATACCCAATCCCAGGTGTGGTTCACCCGAGATCCGAAGACCACGACCCTTGGTCATTGGGTGTACCACTACCATTGAGCCACGGGCCCGTGTTTTTATCGGTTGAGATCGGGAATATGAATTATGATAGTGTGGGTTTCACCGATCTGGTTATGGAACAGGTAGGTTCCGGTGTGCCTTGGAGCTCACATTAGAGCCCACGCGGGCAGTCGCATAGTGACTTAAGGTATATATTAATAAGGTGGAACCGACAAAAACAAGGGAGCCGGAATGGCCATTTCTGGCTTATTAGCCGTCATCAGCCAGTCATACCCAAACCCAGGTGTAGATCACCCGAGATTTGAACCCGGCTACCTTTGGTCATTGATTGTAACACTACCATTGAGCCACGGTTGTTTTGTCGGTTGCCGTCATTCATTAGTCATTGATTGTAACACTACTATTGAGCCACGGTTGTTTTTTCGGTTGCGATCGGGAATATGAATTATGATAGACTGGGTTTCATCGATCTGGTTAAGGAACAGGCAATTTCTTGCTTATTAGCCGTCATCAGACAGTCATACCCAATCCCAGGTGTGGATCACCCGAGATGCGAAGACCACGACCTTTGGTCTTTGCGTGTATTAATCTACCATTGAGCCACGGGCCCGTTGTTTTGTCGGTTGCGATCGGGAATATGAATTATGATCATGTAGGTTTCACCGATCGGGTTAAGGAACAGGTATGTTTCGGTGTGCCTTGGAGCTCACATTAGAGCCCACGCGGGCAGTTGCATAGTTACTTAAGGTATATATTAATAAGGTGAAACCGACAAAAACAAGGGAGCCGGAATGGCCATTTCTGGCTTATTAGCCGTCATCAGCCAGTCATACCCAATCCCAGGTGTAGATCACCCGAGATTTGAACCCGGTGACCTTCGGTCATTGATTGTAACACTACCATTGAGCCACGGTTGTTTTGTCGGTTGCCGTCATTGATTGTAACACTACCATTGAGCCACGGTTGTTTTGTCGGTTGCGATCGGGAATATGAATTATGATAGACTGGGTTTCATCGATCTTGTTAAGGAACAGGCAATTTCTTGCTTATTAGCCGTCATCAGACAGTCATACCCAATCCCAGGTGTGGATAACCAGAGATCCGAAGACCACGACCTTTGGTCATTGAGTGTATTAATCTACCATTGAGCCACGGGCCCGTTGTTTTGTCGGTTGCGATCGGGAATATGAATTATGATAGTGTGTTTCAGCGATCTGGTTAAGGAACTGGTATGTTCCGTTGTGCCTTGGAGCTCACCTTAGGGCCCTCGCGGGCAGTCGCATAGTGACTTAAGGTATATATTAATAAGGTAGAACCGACAAAAACAAGGGAGCCGGAATGGCCATTTCTGGCTTATTAGCCGTCATCAGCCAGTCATAATTTATCCCAGGTGTAGATCACCCGAGATTTGAACCCGGTGACCTTTGGTCATTGATTGTAACACTACCATTGAGCCACGCTTGTTTTGTCGTTTGCGATCGGGAATATGAATTATGATAGACTGGGTTTCATCGATCTGGTTAAGGAACAGGCAATTTCTTGCTTATTAGCCGTCATCAGACAGTCATACCCAATCCCAGGTGTGGATAACCCGAGATCCGAAGACCACGACCTTTGATCATTGAGTGTATTAATCTACCATTGAGCCACGGGCCCGTTGTTTTGTCGGTTGCGATCGGGAATATGAATTATGATAGTGTGAGTTTCAGCGATCTGGTTAAGGAACTGGTATGTTCCGTTGTGCCTTGGAGCTCACCTTAGGGCCCTCGCGGGCAGTCGCTTAGCGACTTGAGGTATATATTAATTAGGTGGAACCGACAAAAACAAGGGAGCCGGAATGGCCATTTCTGGCTTATTAGCCGTCATCAGCCAGTCATACCCAATCCCAGGTGTAGATCACCCGAGATTCAAACCCGGCGACCTTTGGTCATTGATTGTACCACTACCATTGAGCCACGGGCCCGTTGTTTTTTTGGTTGCAATCGGGAATATGAATTATGATAATGTGGGTTTCACCGATCTGGTTAAGGAACAGGTATGTTCAATTGTGCCTTAGAGCTCACTTTGGAGCCCTTGCGGTTAGTTGCATAGTGAATTAAGGTATATATTGATAAGGTGGAACTGGAGACTGGAATTGCCATTTCTGGCTTATAAGCCGTCATCAGCCAGTCATACCCAATCCCAGGTGTTGATCACCCGAGATCCGAAGACCACGACCTTTGTTCATTGGGTGTAACACTACCATTGAGCCACAGGCGCGTTGTTTTATCGGTTGAGATCGGGAATATGAATTATGATAGTGTGGGTTTCACCGATCTGGTTATGGAACAGGTAGGTTCCGGTGTGCCTTGGAGCTCACATTAGAGCCCACGCGGGCAGTCGCATAGTGACTTAAGGTATATATTAATAAGGTGGAACCGACAAAAACAAGGGAGCCGGAATGGCCATTTCTGGCTTATTAGCCGTCATCAGCCAGTCATACCCAATCCCAGGTGTAGTTCACCCGAGATTTGAACCCGGCGACCTTTGGTCATTGATTGTAACCCTACCATTGAGCCACGGGCCCGTTGTTTTGTTGGTTGCAATCTGGAATATGAATTATGATCCTGTAGGTTTCACCGATCGGGTTAAGGAACAGGTATGTTCCGTTGTGCCTTGGAGCTCACCTTAGGGCCCTCGCGGGCAGTCGCTTAGCGACTTGAGGTATATATTAATTAGGTGGAACCGACAAAAACAAGGGAGCCGGAATGGCCATTTCTGGCTTATTAGCCGTCATCAGCCAGTCATACCCAATCCCAGGTGTAGATCACCCGAGATTCGAACCTGGCGACCTTTGGTCATTGATTGTACCACTACCATTGAGCCACGGGCCCGTTATTTTGTCGGTTGCAATCGGGAATATGAATTATGATAATGTGGGTTTCACCGATCTGGTTAAGGAACAGGTATGTTCAATTGTGCCTTAGAGCTCACTTTGGAGCCCTTGAGGTTAGTTGCATAGTGAATGAAGGTATATATTGTTAAGGTGGAACCGACAAAGACAATGGAGACTGGAATTGCCATTTGTGGCTTATAAGCCGTCATCAGCCAGTCATACCCAATCCCAGGTGTGGTTCACCCGAGATCCGAAGACCACGACCTTTGGTCATTGGGTGTACCACTACCATTGAGCCACGGGCCCCGTGTTTTTGTCGGTTGAGATCGGGAATATGAATTATGATAGTGTGGGTTTCACCGATCTGGTTATGGAACAGGTAGGTTCCGGTGTGCCTTGGAGCTCACATTAGAGCCCACGCGGGCAGTCGCATAGTGACTTAAGGTATATATTAATAAGGTGGAACCGACAAAAACAAGGGAGCCGGAATGGCCATTTCTGGCTTATTAGCCGTCATCAGCCAGTCATACCCAAACCCAGGTGTAGATCACCCGAGATTTGAACCCGGCTACCTTTGGTCATTGATTGTAACACTACCATTGAGCCACGGTTGTTTTTGTCGGTTGCCGTCATTCATTAGTCATTGATTGTAACACTACTATTGAGCCACGGTTGTTTTTTTCCGGTTGCGATCGGGAATATGAATTATGATAGACTGGGTTTCATCGATCTGGTTAAGGAACAGGCAATTTCTTGCTTATTAGCCGTCATCAGACAGTCATACCCAATCCCAGGTGTGGATCACCCGAGATGCGAAGACCACGACCTTTGGTCTTTGCGTGTATTAATCTACCATTGAGCCACGGGCCCGTTGTTTTGTCGGTTGCGATCGGGAATATGAATTATGATCATGTAGGTTTCACCGATCGGGTTAAGGAACAGGTATGTTTCGGTGTGCCTTGGAGCTCACTTTAGAGCCCACGCGGGCAGTCGCATAGCGACTTAAGGTATATATTAATAAGGTGAAACCGACAAAAACAAGGGAGCCGGAATGGCCATTTTTGGCTTATTAGCCGTCATCAGCCAGTCATACCCAATCCCAGGTGTAGATCACCCGAGATTCAAACCCGGCGACCTTTGGTCATTGATTGTAGCACTCTACCATTGAGCCACGGGCCCGTTGTTTTGTCGGTTGCAATCGGGAATATGAATTATGATGATGTGGGTTTCACCGATCTGGTTAAGGAACAGGTATGTTCCGTTGTGCCTTGGAGCTCACTTTAGAGCCCTTGCGGGTTAGTTGCATAGTGAATTAAGGTATATATTGATAAGGTGGAACTGAGACACAAAGAGACCGAATGGCCATTTCTGGCTTATTAGCCGTCATCAGCCAGTCATACCCAATCCCAGGTGTGGATCACCCGAGATCCGAAGACCACGACCTTTGGTCATTGGGTGTAACACTACCATTGAGCCACGGGCCCGTTGTTTTGTCGGTTGCGATCGGGAATATGAATTATGATAGTGTGGGTTTCACCGATCTGGTTAAGGAACAGGTATGTTCCGTTGTGCCTTGGAGCTCACTTAGGAGCCCTCGCGGGCAGTCGCATAGAGACTTAGGTATATATTAATAAGGTAGAACCGACAAAAACAAGGGGAGCCGGAATGGCCATTTCTGGCTTATTAGCCGTCATCAGCCAGTCATACCCAATCCCAGGTGTAGTTCACCCGAGATTTGAACCCGGCGACCTTTGGTCATTGATTGTAACCTACCATTGAGCCACGGGCCCGTTGTTTTGTTGGTTGCAATCTGGAATATGAATTATGATCCTGTAGGGGTTTCACCGATCGGGTTAAGGAACAGGTATGTTCCGTTGTGCCTTGGAGCTCACCTTAGGGCCCCGCGGGCAGTCGCATAGCGACTTGAGGTTTATATTAATTAGGTGGAACCGACAAAAACAAGGAGCCGGAATGGCCATTTCTGGCTTATTAGCCGTCATCAGCCAGTCAAACCCAATCCCAGGTGTAGATCACCCGAGATTCGAACCGGCGACCTTTGGTCATTGATTGTACCACTACCATTGAGCCACGGGCCCGTTGTTTTGTCGGTTGCAATCGGGAATATGAATTATGATAATGTGGGTTTCACCGATCTGGTTAAGGAACAGGTATGTTCAATTGTGCCTTAGAGCTCACTTTGGAGCCCTTGCGGTTAGTTGCATAGTGAATTAAGGTATATATTGATAAGGTGGAACTGGAGACTGGAATTGCCATTTCTGGCTTATAAGCCGTCATCAGCCAGTCATACCCAATCCCAGGTGTGGTTCACCCGAGATCCGAAGACCACGACCTTTGGTCATTGGGTGTACCACTACCATTGAGCCACGGGCCCGTGTTTTTTTATCGGTTGAGATCGGGAATATGAATTATGATAGTGTGGGTTTCACCGATCTGGTTATGGAACAGGTATGTTCCGTTGTGCCTTGGAGCTCACATTAGAGCCCACGCGGGCAGTCGCATAGTGACTTAAGGTATATATTAATAAGGTGGAACCGACAAAAAAACAAAGGGAGCCGGAATGGCCATTTCTGGCTTATTAGCCGTCATCAGCCAGTCATACCCAAACCCAGGTGTAGATCACCCGAGATTTGAACCCGGCTACCTTTGGTCATTGATTGTAACACTACCATTGAGCCACGGTTGTTTTGTCGGTTGCCGTCATTCATTAGTCATTGATTGTAACACTACTATTGAGCCACGGTTGTTTTTTCGGTTGCGATCGGGAATATGAATTATGATAGACTGGGTTTCATCGATCTGGTTAAGGAACAGGCAATTTCTTGCTTATTAGCCGTCATCAGACAGTCATACCCAATCCCAGGTGTGGATCACCCGAGATCCGAAGACCACGACCTTTGGTCATTAAGTGTATTAATCTACCGTTGAGCCACGGGCCCGTTGTTTTGTCGGTTGCGATCGGGAATATGAATTATGATCATGTGGGTTTCACCGATCGGGTTAAGGAACAGGTATGTTCCGGTGTGCCTTGGAGCTCACATTAGAGCCCACGCGGGCAGTCGCATAGTGACTTAAGGTATATATTAATAAGGTGGAACCGACAAAAACAAGGGAGCCGGAATGGCCATTTCTGGCTTATTAGCCGTCATCAGCCAGTCATACCAAAACCCAGGTGTAGATCACCCGAGATTTGAACCCGGTGACCTTTCGGTCATTGATTGTAACACTACCATTGAGCCACGGTTGTTTTGTCGGTTGCCGTCATTGATTGTAACACTACCATTGAGCCACGGTTGTTTTTCGGTTGCGATCGGGAATATGAATTATGATAGACTGGGTTTCATCGATCTGGTTAAGGAACAGGCAATTTCTTGCTTATTAGCCGTCATCAGACAGTCATACCCAATCCCAGGTGTGGATCACCCGAGATCCGAAGACCACGACCTTTGGTCTTTGGAGTGTATTAATCTACCATTGAGCCACGGGCCCGTTGTTTTGTCGGTTGCGATCGGGAATATGAATTATGATAGTGTAGGTTTCACCGATCGGGTTAAGGAACAGGTATGTTTCGGTGTGCCTTGGAGCTCACATTAGAGCCCACGCGGGCAGTTGCATAGTTGACTTAAGGTATATATTAATAAGGTGGAACCGACAAAAACAAGGGAGCCGGAATGGCCATTTCTGGCTTATTAGCCGTCATCAGCCAGTCATACCCAATCCCAGGTGTAGATCACCCGAGATTTGAACCCGGTGACCTTCGGTCATTGATTGTAACACTACCATTGAGCCACGGTTGTTTTGTCGGTTGCCGTCATTGATTGTAACACTACCATTGAGCCACGGTTGTTTTTGTCGGTTGCGATCGGGAATATGAATTATGATAGACTGGGTTTCATCGATCTTGTTAAGGAACAGGCAATTTCTTGCTTATTAGCCGTCATCAGACAGTCATACCCAATCCCAGGTGTGGATAACCCGAGATCCGAAGACCACGACCTTTGGTCATTGAGTGTATTAATCTACCATTGAGCCACGGGCCCGTTGTTTTGTCGGTTGCGATCGGGAATATGAATTATGATAGTGTGTTTCAGCGATCTGGTTAAGGAACTGGTATGTTCCGTTGTGCCTTGGAGCTCACCTTAGGGCCCTCGCGGGCAGTCGCATAGTGACTTAAGGTATATATTAATAAGGTGGAACCGACAAAAACAAGGGAGCCGGAATGGCCATTTCTGGCTTATTAGCCGTCATCAGCCAGTCATACCCAATCCCAGGTGTAGTTCACCCGAGATTTGAACCCGGCGACCTTTGGTCATTGATTGTAACCCTACCATTGAGCCACGGGCCCGTTGTTTTGTTGGTTGCAATCTGGAATATGAATTATGATCCTGTAGGTTTCACCGATCGGGTTAAGGAACAGGTATGTTCCGTTGTGCCTTGGAGCTCACCTTAGGGCCCTCGCGGGCAGTCGCTTAGCGACTTGAGGTATATATTAATTAGGTGGAACCGACAAAAACAAGGGAGCCGGAATGGCCATTTCTGGCTTATTAGCCGTCATCAGCCAGTCATACCCAATCCCAGGTGTAGATCACCCGAGATTCGAACCCGGCGACCTTTGGTCATTGATTGTACCACTACCATTGAGCCACGGGCCCGTTATTTTGTCGGTTGCAATCGGGAATATGAATTATGATAATGTGGGTTTCACCGATCTGGTTAAGGAACAGGTATGTTCAATTGTGCCTTAGAGCTCACTTTGGAGCCCTTGCGGTTAGTTGCATAGTGAATTAAGGTATATATTGATAAGGTGGAACTGGAGACTGGAATTGCCATTTCTGGCTTATAAGCCGTCATCAGCCAGTCATACCCAATCCCAGGTGTGGTTCACCCGAGATCCGAAGACCACGACCTTTGGTCATTGGGTGTACCACTACCATTGAGCCACGGGCCCGTGTTTTTATCGGTTGAGATCGGGAATATGAATTATGATAGTGTGGGTTTCACCGATCTGGTTATGGAACAGGTAGGTTCCGGTGTGCCTTGGAGCTCACATTAGAGCCCACGCGGGCAGTCGCATAGTGACTTAAGGTATATATTAATAAGGTGGAACCGACAAAAACAAGGGAGCCGGAATGGCCATTTCTGGCTTATTAGCCGTCATCAGCCAGTCATACCCAAACCCAGGTGTAGATCACCCGAGATTTGAACCCGGCTACCTTTGGTCATTGATTGTAACACTACCATTGAGCCACGGTTGTTTTGTCGGTTGCCGTCATTCATTAGTCATTGATTGTAACACTACTATTGAGCCACGGTTGTTTTTTCGGTTGCGATCGGGAATATGAATTATGATAGACTGGGTTTCATCGATCTGGTTAAGGAACAGGCAATTTCTTGCTTATTAGCCGTCATCAGACAGTCATACCCAATCCCAGGTGTGGATCACCCGAGATGCGAAGACCACGACCTTTGGTCTTTGCGTGTATTAATCTACCATTGAGCCACGGGCCCGTTGTTTTGTCGGTTGCGATCGGGAATATGAATTATGATCATGTAGGTTTCACCGATCGGGTTAAGGAACAGGTATGTTTCGGTGTGCCTTGGAGCTCACATTAGAGCCCACGCGGGCAGTTGCATAGTTACTTAAGGTATATATTAATAAGGTGAAACCGACAAAAAAACAAGGGAGCCGGAATGGCCATTTCTGGCTTATTAGCCGTCATCAGCCAGTCATACCCAATCCCAGGTGTAGATCACCCGAGATTTGAACCCGGTGACCTTCGGTCATTGATTGTAACACTACCATTGAGCCACGGTTGTTTTGTCGGTTGCCGTCATTGATTGTAACACTACCATTGAGCCACGGTTGTTTTGTCGGTTGCGATCGGGAATATGAATTATGATAGACTGGGTTTCATCGATCTTGTTAAGGAACAGGCAATTTCTTGCTTATTAGCCGTCATCAGACAGTCATACCCAATCCCAGGTGTGGATAACCAGAGATCCGAAGACCACGACCTTTGGTCATTGAGTGTATTAATCTACCATTGAGCCACGGGCCCGTTGTTTTGTCGGTTGCGATCGGGAATATGAATTATGATAGTGTGTTTCAGCGATCTGGTTAAGGAACTGGTATGTTCCGTTGTGCCTTGGAGCTCACCTTAGAGCCCTCGCGGGCAGTCGCATAGTGACTTAAGGTATATATTAATAAGGTAGAACCGACAAACACAAGGGAGTCCGGGCTGGCCATTTCTGGCTTATTAGCCGTCATCAGCCAGTCATACCTTAATCCCAGGTGTAGATCACCCGAGATTTGAACCCGGTGACCCTTTGGTCATTGATTGTAACACTACCATTGAGCCACGCTTGTTTTTGTCGTTTGCGATCGGGAATATGAATTATGATAGACTGGGTTTCACCGATCTGGTTAAGGAACAGGCAATTTCTTGCTTATTAGCCGTCATCAGACAGTCATACCCAATCCCAGGTGTGGATCACCCGAGATCCGAAGACCACGACCTTTGATCATTGAGTGTATTAATCTACCATTGAGCCACGGGCCCGTTGTTTTGTCGGTTGCGATCGGGAATATGAATTATGATAGTGTGAGTTTCAGCGATCTGGTTAAGGAACTGGTATGTTCCGTTGTGCCTTGAGCTCACCTTAGGGCCCTCGCGGGCAGTCGCTTAGCGACTTGAGGTATATATTAATTAGGTGGAACCGACAAAAACAAAGGGAGCCGGAATGGCCATTTCTGGCTTATTAGCCGTCATCAGCCAGTCATACCCAATCCCAGGTGTAGATCACCCGAGATTTGAACCCGGCGACCTTTGGTCATTGATTGTAACACTACCATTGAGCCACGGGCCCGTTGTTTTGTCGGTTGCGTCCGGAATATGAATTATGATAATGTGGGTTTCACCGATCTGGTTAAGGAACAGGTATGTTCAGTTGTGCCTTAGAGCTCACATTAGAGCCCACGCGGTTAGTCGCATAGTGAATTAAGGTATATATTGATAAGGTGGAACCGACAAAACAAGGGAGCTGAATGGCCATTTCTGGCTTATTAGCCGTCATCAGCCAGTCATACCCAATCCCAGGTGTGGATCACCCGAGATCCGAAGACCACGACCTTTGGTCATTGAGTGTAACACTACCATTGAGCCACGGGCCCGTTGTTTTGTCGGTTGCGATCGGGAATATGAATTATGATAGTGTGGGTTTCACCGATCTGGTTAAGGAACAGGTATGTTCCGGTGTGCCTTGGAGCTCACATTAGAGCCCACGCGGGCAGTCGCATAGTGACTTAAGGTATATATTAATAAGGTGGAACCGACAAAACAAGGGAGCCGGAATGGCCATTTCTGGCTTATTAGCCGTCATCAGTCAGTCATACCCAATCCCAGGTGTAGATCACCCGAGATTTGAACCCGGCGACCTTTGGTCATTGATTGTAACACTACCATTGAGCCACGGTTGTTTTGTCAATTGCCGTCATTGATTGGTCATTGATTGTAACACTACTATTGAGACACGGTTGTTTTGTCGGTTGCGATCGGGAATATGAATTATGATAGACTGGGTTTCATCGATCTGGTTAAGGAACAGGCAATTTCTTGCTTATTAGCCGTCATCAGACAGTCATACCCAATCCCAGGTGTGGATCACCCGAGATCCGAAGACCACGACCTTTGGTCATTAATTGTAACACTAGCATTGAGCCACGGGCCCGTTGTTTTATCGGTTGCGATCGGGAATATGAATTATGTTAGTGTGGGTTTCACCGATCTGGTTAAGGAACTTGTATGTTCCGTTGTGCCTAGGAGCTTACTTTAGGGCCTCGCGGGCGGTTGCTTAGCGACTTGAGGTATATATTGATAAGGTGGAACCGACAAAAACAAGGGAGACCGGAGTGGCCATTTCTGGCTTATTAGCCGTCATCAGCCAGTCATACCCAATACCAGGTGTAGATCACCCGAGATTTGAACCCGGTGACCTTTGGTCATTGATTGTAACACTACCATTGAGCCACGGGCCCGTTGTTTTGTCGGTTGCGATCGGGAATATGAATTATGATAGTGTGGGTTTGACCGATCTGGTTAAAGAACAGACAATTTCTGACTTATTAGCCGTTTTCAGCCCGTCATACCCAATCCCAGGTGTGGATCACCCGAGATCCGAAGACCACGACCTTTGGTCATTGAGTGTATTAATCTACCATTGAGCCACGGGCCCGTTCTTTTGTCGGTTGCGATCGGGAATATGAATTATGATAGTGTGAGTTTCAGCGATCTGGTTAAGGAACAGATATATTCCGTTGTGCCTTGGAGCTCACTTTAGGGCCTCGCGGGCTGTTGCTCAGCGACTTAAGGTATATATTGATAAGGTGAAACCGACCAAGACAAGGGAGTTAGGATTGTCAATTTCTGGCTTATTGGCCGTCATCAGCCAGTCATACCCAATCCCAGTTGTGGATCAACCGAGATTCGAACCCCGCGGCCTTTGGTCATTAATTGTAACACTACCATTGAGCCACGGGCCCGTTGTTTTGTCGGTTGCAATCGGGAATATGCATTATGATAATGTGGGTTTCACCGATCTGGTTAAGGAACAGGTATGTTTCGGTGTGCCTTTGAGCTCACATTAGAGCCCACGCGGGCAGTCGCATAGTGACTTAAGGTATATATTAATAAGGTGGAACCAACAAAAACAAGGGAGACCGGAATGGCCATTTCTGGCTTATTAGCCGTCATCAGCCAGTCATACCCTATCCCAGGTGTAGATCACCCGAGATTCGAACCCGGCGACCTTTGGTCATTGATTGTAACATTACCATTGAGCCACGGGCCCGTTTTTTTGTCGGTTGCGATCGGCAATATGAATTATGATAGTGTGGGTTTGACCGATCTTGTTAAGGAACAGGCAATTTCTGGCTTATTAGCCATCATCAGCCAGTCATACCCAATCCCAGGTGTGGATCACTCGAGATCCGAAGACAACGACCTTTGGTCCTCGAGTGTATTAATCTACCATTGAGCCACGGGCACGTTGTTTTGTCGGTTGCGATCGGGAATATGAATTATGATGGTGTGGGTTTAACCGATCTGGTTAAGGAACAGGCAATTTCTGGCTTATTAGCCGTCATCAGCCCTTCATACCCAATCCCAGGTGTGGATCACCCGAGATCCGAAGACCACGACCTTTGGTCATTGAGTGTATTATTCTACCATTGAGCCACGGGCCCGTTGTTTTGTCGGTTGCACTCGGGAATATGAATTATGATAATGTGTGTTTCACCGATCTGGTTAAGGAACAGGTATGTTCCCGTTGTGCCTTGGAGCTCAGCTTAGGTCCCTCGCGGGCAGTCGCATAGTGACTTAAGGTATATATTGATAAGGTGGAACCGAACAAAAGACAAGGGGAGATAGGAATGGCCATTTCTGGCGTATTAGCCGTCATCAGCTTGTCATACCCCCAATCCCGGATGTGGATCACCCGAGATTCAGACCCGGCGACCTTTGGTTATTGAGTGTATTAATTGACAATTGAGCCACGGGCCCTGCTTTTTTTGTCGGTTGCGATCGGGAATATGAATTATGTTGGTGTGGGTTTCACCGATCTGGTTAAGGAACGGGTATGTTCCATTGTCGCCTCATCAGGTTGAGCACTCAGCGAGTCAGTCGCTTTAGTGCCTTGAGGTATATATTGATAAGGTGGAACGGACAAAGATCAAGGGAGATAGGAATGGCAATTTCTGGCTTATTAGCCGTCATCAGCCAGTCATACCCAATCCCAGATGTGGATCACCCGAGATCCGAAGACCACGACCTTTGGTCATTGAGTGTATTAATCTACCATTGAGCCACGGGCCCGTTGTTTTGTCGGTTGCGATCGGGAATATGAATTATGATAGTGTGGGTTTCACCGATCATGTTAAGGAACAGGTATGTTCCGGTGTGCCTTGGAGCTCAGCTTAGGTCCCTCGCGGGCAGTCGCTTAGCAACTTGAGGTATATATTGATAAGGTGGAACGAACAAAGTCAAGGGAGATAGGAATGGCCATTTCGGGCTTATTAGCCGTCATCAGCCAGTCATACCCCAATCCCAGGTGTGGATCACCCGAGATCCGAAGACCACGACCTTTGGTCATTGAGTGTATTAACACTACCATTGAGCCACGGGCCCGTTGTTTTATCGGTTGCAATCAGGAATATGAATTATGATAGTGTGGGTTTCACCGATCTGGTTAAGGAACAGGTATGTTTAGTTGTGCCTTAGAGCCCTAGCGGTTAGTCGCATAGTGAATTTAGGTATATATTGATAAGGTGGAACCGACAAAGACAAGGGAGACTGGAATTGCCATTTCTGGCTTATAAGCCGTCATCAGCCAGTGATACCCAATCCCAGGTGTGGATCACCCGAGATCCGAAGACCACGACCTTTGGTCATTGGGTGTATTAATCTACCCTTGAGCCACGGGCCCGTTGTTTTTGTCGGTTGCGATCGGGAATATGAATTATGATTGTGTGGGTTTCATCGATCTGGTTAAGGAACAGGTAATTTCTTGCTTATTAGCCGTCATCAGACAGTCATACCCAATCCCAGGTGTGGATCACCCGAGATCCGAAGACCACGACCTTTGGTCATTAATTCTAACACTAGCATTGAGCCACGGGCCCGTTGTTTTATCGGTTGCGATCGGGAATATGAATTATGTTAGTGTGGGTTTCACCGATCTGGTTAAGGAACTTGTATGTTCCGTTGTGCCTAGGAGCTTACTTTAGGGCCTCGCGGGCTGTTGCTTAGCGACTTGAGGTATATATTGATAAGGTGGAACCGACAAAAAAACAAGGGAGACCGGAGTGGCCATTTCTGGCTTATTAGCCGTCATCAGCCAGTCATACCCAATACCAGGTGTAGATCACCCGAGATTTGAACCCGGTGACCTTTGGTCATTGATTGTAACACTACCATTAAGCCACGGGCCCGTTGTTTTGTCGGTTGCGATCGGGAATATGAATTATGATAGTGTGGGTTTGACCGATCTGGTTAAAGAACAGACAATTTCTGACTTATTAGCCGTTTTCAGCCCGTCATACCCAATCCCAGGTGTGGATCACCCGAGATCCGAAGACCACGACCTTTGGTCATTGAGTGTATTAATCTACCATTGAGCCACGGGCCCGTTCTTTTGTCGGTTGCGATCGGGAATATGAATTATGATAGTGTGAGTTTCAGCGAACTGGTTAAGGAACAGATATATTCCGTTGTGCCTTGGAGCTCACTTTAGGGCCTCGCGGGCTGTTGCTCAGCGACTTAAGGTATATATTGATAAGGTGAAACCGACCAAGACAAGGGAGTTAGGATTGTCAATTTCTGGCTTATTGGCCGTCATCAGCCAGTCATACCCAATCCCAGTTGTGGATTACCCGAGATTCGAACCCCGCGATCTTTGGTCATTAATTGTAACACTACCATTGAGCCACGGGCCCGTTGTTTTGTCGGTTGCAATCGGGAATATGCATTATGATAATGTGGGTTTCACCGATCTGGTTAAGGAACAGGTATGTTTCGGTGTGCCTTTGAGCTCACATTAGAGCCCACGCGGGCAGTCGCATAGTGACTTAAGGTATATATTAATAAGGTGGAACCAACAAAAACAAGGGAGACCGGAATGGCCATTTCTGGCTTATTAGCCGTCATCAGCCAGTCATACCCTATCCCAGGTGTAGATCACCCGAGATTCGAACCCGGCGACCTTTGGTCATTGATTGTAACATTACCATTGAGCCACGGGCCCGTTTTTTTGTCGGTTGCGATCGGCAATATGAATTATGATAGTGTGGGTTTAACCGATCTTGTTAAGGAACAGGCAATTTCTGGCTTATTAGCCATCATCAGCCCGTCATACCCAATCCCAGGTGTGGATCACTCGAGATCCGAAGACAACGACCTTTGTTCCTCGAGTTTATTAATCTACCATTGAGCCACGGGCACGTTGTTTTGTCGGTTGCGATCGGGAATATGAATTATGATGGTGTGGGTTTAACCGATCTGGTTAAGGAACAGGCAATTTCTGGCTTATTAGCCGTCATCAGCCCTTCATACCCAATCCCAGGTGTGGATTACCCGTGATCCGAAGACCACGACCTTTGGTCATTGAGTGTATTAATCTACCATTGACCCACGGGCCCATTGTTTTGTCTGTTGCGATGGGGAATATGAATTATGATAGTGTGAGTTTCAGCGATCTGGTTAAGGAACTGGTATGTTCCATTGTGCCTTGGAGCCCTAGCGGTTAGTCGCATAGTGACTTAAGGTATATATTGATAAGGTGGAACCGAACAAAGTCAAGGGAGATAGGAATGGCAATTTCTGGCGTATTAGCCGTCATCAGCTTGTCATACCCCAATTCCGGATGTGGATCACCCGGGATCCGAAGACCACGACATTTGGTTATTGAGTGTATTAATTGACAATTGAGCCACGGGCCTGCTTTTTTTGTCGGTTGCGATCGGGAATACGAATTATGATTGTGTGGGTTTCACCGATCTGGTTAAGGAACGGGTATGTTCCGTTGCGCCTTGAGCTCAGCTTGAGCCCTCGCGGGCAGTCGCATAGTGCCTTGAGGTATATATTGATAAGGTGGAACCGACAAAGACAAGGGGAGATAGGAATGGCAATTTCTGGCGTGTATTAGCCGTCATCAGCCAGTCATACCCCCAATTCCGGATGTGGATCACCCGGGATCCGAAGACCACGACATTTGGTTATTGAGTGTATTAATCTACCATTGAGCCACGGGCCCGTTCTTTTGTCGGTTGCGATCGGGAATATGAATTATGTTGGTGTGGGTTTCACCGATCTGGTTAAGGAACTGGTATGTTCCGTTGCGCCTTGGAGCTCAGCTTAGGGCCCTCGCGGGCAGTCGCTTAGCGCCTTGAGGGTATATATTGATAAGGTGGAACGGACAAAGTCAAAGGAGATAGGAATGGCAATTTCTGGCTTATTGGCCGTCATCAGCCAGTCATTCCCAATCCCAGATGTGGATCACCTGAGATCCGAAGACCACGACCTTTGGTCATTGGGTGTAACACTACCATTGAGCCACGGGCCCGTTGTTTTGTCGGTTGCGATCGGGAATATGAATTATGATAGTGTGGGTTTCACCGATCTGGTTAAGGAACAGGTATGTTCCGGTGTGCCTTGGAGCTCACTTTAGAGCCCACGCGGGCAGTCGCATAGTGACTTAAGGTATATATTAATAAGGTGGAACCGACAAAGACAAGGGAGATAGGAATGGCATTTTCTGGGGTATTAGCCGTCATCAGCCAGTCATAGCCCCAATTCCAGGTGTGGATCACCCGAGATTCGAACCCCAGCGTCCTTTGGTCATTGATTGTAACATCTACCATTGAGCCACGGGCCCGTTGTTTTTTGTCGGTTGCGATCGGCAATATGAATTATGATAGTGTGGGTTTCACCGATCTGGTTAAGGAACAGGCAGGTTTCTGGCTTAGCGTCATCAGCCAGTCATACCCAATCCCAGGTGTGGATCACTCGAGATCGAAGACAACGGCCTCTGGTCCTCGAGTGTATTAATCTACCATTGAGCCACGGGCACGTTGTTTTGTCGGTTGCGATCGGGAATAGCAATTATGATGGTGTGGGTTTAACCGATCTGGCTCAAGGAACAGGAATGGCCATTTCTGGCTTATTAGCCGTCATCAATGATCATACCCTATCCAGGTGTAGATCACCCGAGATTCGAACGACAGGCACGGTCATTGAGTGTATTAATCTACCATTGAGCCACGGGCCCGTTGTTTTGTCGGTTGCGATCGGAATATGAATTATGATAGTGTGGAGTTTGACCGATCTGGTTAAGAACAGGCAATTTTGGCTTATTAGCCGTCATCAATATCTGCCCAATCAGGTGTGGATCACTGGTCGAACAACGACGCTTTGGTCCTGATGATGATCTCCATTGAGCCCACGGGCCTTGTTTTGGTCGGTTGCGATCGGTTAGTCGCATAGTGAATTTAGGTATATATTGATAAGGTGGAACCGACAAAGACAAGGGAGACTGGAATTGCCATTTCTGGCTTATAAGCCGTCATCAGCCAGTGATACCCAATCCCAGGTGTGGATCACCCGAGATCCGAAGACCACGAACTTTGCTCATTGGGTGTATTAATCTACCCTTGAGCCACGGGCCCGTTGTTTTGTCGGTTGCGATCGGGAATATGAATTATGATTGTGTGGGTTTCATCGATCTGGTTAAGGAACGGGCAATTTCTTGCTTATTAGCCGTCATCAGACAGTCATACCCAATCCAGGTGTGGATCACCCGAGATCCGAAGACCACGACCTTTGGTCATTAATTGTAACACTAGCATTGAGCCACGGGCCCGTTGTTTTATCGGTTGCGATCGGGAATATGAATTATGTTAGTGTGGGTTTCACCGATCTGGTTAAGGAACTGTATGTTCCGTTGTGCCTTGGAGCTTACTTTAGGGCCCTCGCGGAGCTGTTGCTTAGCGACTTGAGGTATATATTGATAAGGTGGAACCGACAAAAACAAAGGGGAGACCGGAATGGCCATTTCTGGCTTATTAGCCGTCATCAGCCAGTCATACCCAATACCCAGGTGTAGATCACCCGAGATTTGAACCCGGTGACCTTTGGTCATTGATTGTAACACTACCATTAAGCCACGGGCCCGTTGTTTTGTCGGTTGCGATCGGGGATATGAATTATGATAGTGTGGGTTTGACCGATCTGGTTAAAGAACAGACAATTTCTGACTTATTAGCCGTTTTTCAGCCCGTCATACCCAATCCCAGGTGTGGATCACCCGAGATCCGAGACCACGACCTTTGGTCATTGAGTGTATTAATCTACCATTGAGCCACGGGCCCGTTCTTTTGTCGGTTGCGATCGGAATA
>WEDG01014127.1:0-10203 GCA_017591395.1 Schistocephalus solidus
AAGGTATGCATTTCTTTGGGCGTGCTACGCTCTTTGCGAGGGCGTCCCATTAAACTTCGCGGTGACAGGTTGCAGAAGACTCGACACCAAGAAAGGTTCTTCTGCTCCAGCAAATTGATTAAGGCCTGGAATACTCTGCCGGCCGACATAATCGTCCCACATCCGTTGACACTTTTTAAGCGGAAGTTTTGACCAGTACAGCCATAATACCACCGACATCGAGACCTAACACATTTTCACTGAAACATATTTCCCATCACAATTTTGGCGTCATATAACATACTACTCCCTATTTTTGAGTAACATTATTTTTATAATTGTTTGTCCGATGCCCTGCAGTGTCCGTGAGATAACCCTTTGTCCAACGTCCATTATATGTGCAGCCTTTTTAATTTACAGTGTCACTGACATCAATAGAGGGAAGGCTTCGCCTATATTTCCCTTAATAAAACTGAACTCGAACTGAACAATCGAAAAACCCGCTGCCATATAGAACAACAACAAGCCAGAATATACGCACAAAAAAACAGCATGTACTATCCGGAGCACATTTAGCATCGAAAGCCTTCTGACTCTGTGGTCTTCCCGGCTTTCCATGGCGCACGGTCTTACAAGCAATTCTAGGTATCACACTGTAGACGCTATGTAAAATCTGCCATCCCTTCGTGGGACTCAGTATATTTTTTTCATACTGTTTCAAAAGGAATAACGGGTTTATTCTCAGTTTAAGTTTCATACGAAGCCTGTCAGTTTTACTAGATGCCGGCACCCACATTTGGTTAAATGGTGAACTTGCAGTCTGCTTAGGTACACTGGGGTGGCCATTGGCAGTCTGACCTTAACGCCAGCTTAAGTAATGTTGACAAAATGGGCCTTAACTTGAAGTGTGCCAAAAGTCTGAATTTCTAAAAAATATGCAAACCTCCAAAAATTGCTAAGTATAATGTCACCTGAAAAAAAATATTAACTTGCAAGGAGTGTCATTATACATAAAAATAATTGCAGTGGAGTCAGCAGGAAATTATACTACTTCGTCTATCTCATGAACTCTTATATAAAAATAAGGAAATGTGTTTTTGATTAGAAAAGACTATTTGGTGGGTTTGTAATACGGATTACTGCGCAACATAAGACCGAGATATTTCAGCCAGGCCAGAACGTCGCTTATGAATGCACCTCTTTCTAGAAAAAATAAGTCTCGTTTGAAATGGCTAATTAAGTATTCGGATTTTTCCCAAGAGATTTCTAGTACTCTTGTACACAGAAATATATCTTTGAGAAAACCTGTACTGATAAAATAGTAAATTCCGTTTTCTTCAAATTTGATATATGAAAAACGGCAACCTATAGGTTTTAGAAATGTTGTAATTACACGATATTTACCACCACATTTCCATTCACACATCATCGTGGTCGCTTTTTAGGCATACAACATGCCCATATCTGTCGCAAAAGTTTAGGAGTCCTATATGAAGTCCTTTTGATTCCTTATGGTAGGTAGCTCGGAAACCTTATACACGACTCCAACTGAAGATCTGTTTCAAAATCGTCCGGAAATCGAAAAAGTTACTTAAAAACCAAAAGCTACCCTTTCTTCAAATGTATCCTTTGAAGAAGACGTGATCTACTACTAAATCAGCACAAGGAAGAACATTTTTGAGCACGTTGTGTATAAAAAGTACTTTAACTGATAAGGGTCTTTATAAATAATTCACACTACTTAAGTAGTCCTTTGATAGAGATACATTGGGCAGGGGATTAGGAACCTAAAGAGGGCAGGGGAACCGGAACCGCGCCGCGCGCTTAAAATGAGTGGTCTTACGGTAAATTTCCTTAAGGGCAAATACTAATTTGTCCTAACCCTAGCATAAAACCAAACCCTATCTCTACCCTAAAATTATACCGTACAGTTAACATGAGCCCAAACCTTAACCCTTTGCCTAATCATAACCCTAACTCTAACCTTAATCTCAAATTTGAACCTAACTCTAGACTTAACCCTAACCATCCTTCTTTGGAAGTGAGCGCAACGCCACGTGTACTGTGGGCGATACCTTTTCCCGTGTCCTGTTTAGGTGGCCATACAAGGCATCCTTACCGTCATTTTTGTCGAGCGTATTTTTTTGTAGGTGACTAGAAGAAACCTCCTTCAAACAACGGCATCCTGCCGTGGCTGAAATATCTTGGGATTATACTGTATGCTACTCAAAAGTATGAATCCACCTAACTAGCCCGTTCTGGTTCAAAATGCACTCCACGCGAAGTACCAACTACTGTACTTAATTCAAAAACTTGCTTTTGCAAAATGCTCCTGTATTAGAACGTGGTCAGCGCACCGTTTATCTCTCTGTACACGAGGAAAAGTAAATTTTGAAGCCATTTGGAACGAGTGACCTCTTCTACTTTCGCCTAACTGTGAGGAAGAATATGGAATTTCAACAATGTATTTTCCCAGTACTTACAACTGGTTAATCAGCATTTTAAAAGAGGAGAAGGAATCTTAGCACAAGGGGTTTTTTTCCTGAAAAGGCCCGAATGTCACTGATCTTATCGTAAGGGATACAACAGCTAGAACGAATTTTTTATTTGAAAGATGGTTAGAGTTATGGTTGAAGCTAGGATTAGAATTCAGTTTAGGGCTAACGTTTAGTTTAGAGTGGGCGTTCAGACACGGGACTAGTTACCCTTCCTGGAGTTTCTTGCAACCGTGTTCCCATTCGCGTTTCTTATCGAGATGCCGCATTTATAGCATTGGGCCGAATTTAGTGATGTATCACTTGAGAAAGAAGCTTAATCAAACTGAAAATATGCATTTTGTATTTGGTTTCGGTGGATAGGACAATAAACCGGATATTTTTAATGTTATCAAACAGAAATTTACTTAGCGAAAAATATTATAATTACTAGAACCTATGAGGAGATAGACTATGAATTATAGAGAATAAGAAGTGCCGGAAATGATTTCGCTCTGAAGGAAGCTTGAACGGCCGATTTCGGGATAGGCTTATGTTTATCTGCGACCAAGTGTCCGGCTACATGCTTTGGCTTTTCGCATACAACGCTTTTGAAATTAACGTCTTTGAATTGCGATTTCGGAAGTTTTGTAAAAAAGTTCTGCACACCACGAAACAGGGAAAAAATCCTGCAAGGAATGTGGGAAGGGTGGTGGGGACGAGCGGACAGGCGGAGTTGAGGGAGTCCCCTGCATCGAGGGTGCGCATGGCCAAGTGAGACTGATTTTCATGACTCATCATAGTGCTTGCCCTCAAGAAAATCTCGACCATTTTTTGGAGGGGCAGATTCGGTGGTCGCTGGCGGAGGTGCGGCCACTTGGGCGGATAATCGGGCCTCTCGACTAGCAGCTGATGTCCATGAATTCGTGTGGTGGTAGATTTTCCCGTTTGTCCACAATATACGCCACCACTGGCTTCGCTAGGGATCTTGTACATGACTGCTTTTTATCAAAATAGCCAACCCTATCCTTAGGGTGTGCAAACTGAATGCGTAAATTATTCGTCGGTTTGTACGTCACTTTCATTTGGTGTTTGCGCAAGTGTCTTTTAGTTAGTTCAGACACATTCCTTATGTAAGGAAGGATTACCATGTATTTGTTTTAGGCGCCTTATTAGAACTATTTAGATCTTTTTCTTTGGAATCTTGTTGCTTCATGCATCGGCGCACAAAATCTCTAGGGTAATCAACTCGGTCGATTTGTTCGTGAGAGCAATGTGTTTTTGGCCCATATAGTAGAGTGTTGACAGTAATCCTCTTGTTGGAGAGTAGATTGTTGCCATCATATTGTAAAATCACTCCAACAGTGTTGCGCTGTACGATAGCACCCAGAAATGGGAGCTTATTGTCAACTTCTTTCTCTGCTGTGAAATTGATTCTCGGATTGGTCGAGCTGATAGTTTTGCGGAGCGTCTGTAGATGCTCCTTTTTAACGACAAAAAAATATGTCGTTCTCATATCGTACCCAAAACTTAGGGTTAAAAAATGGATTTCAGTTTCTTTATTGTTATTTCGGTAAGAAAGCCAGATATTGGTGATCCCAATGGAGCTCGTCTTAGTTGCTGATAGTATTGGTAACCGGAAAAAAAATTGGTGGTGGGACCCAAAAGTGAGCCCCAAGGCGCCATGGGACGAGAAAGTTCTGTAACCAGTGAGCGTTCGTCAACGAATATCGATATTCCCGATCGAATTTGGCAAGACAACGAGCCCGTGGCTCAATACTTAGAACGTAAGACTTCTGATCAACCGGTCGCGGGTTCAAGCCTCGGGTGGAGCACTACATGGGGTTGGATATGGCTGGCTGACGACGGCTAATATGTCAGAAGTGACCATTCCATTCTCCATTGTCTTTGTGGGTCATCTTATTCTGCCTATAATACTAGCTGCTGTGCGACTGCTGTTCGGGCGCTAGAGTGAGCCATAACGCGATTGGTGTGTGCTTTTATACCATTGGTACTATACCTGATCGCAACCGACAGGAGGATGAACTCGTGGATCAATTGTTAGGGCATTGGACGTCTAAACAACAGGTCTCATTTTTGAACATTTGGGTTTGCAATAGGTGGTGCCGGGTATGCTAACAGACGAGGACGAATAAGCCAGCAATGAAAATTCTATTTCCCACCTTGCCCTTTTCATTTTGTGATTAGCTACCAAATATTTGGCTTATTAAATGCATCTAAAGTCAATGGAAAATACATACTACTTAAATATTCCTTTTTACCAAACGAGGTATTTTGCAGGCTACCTAAAGGAAGTACATTCAAAAACTGATATCCTGGTGTAACTGCAATATTTTGGTATAAGCCGTAGGATGATTGCTAATACAGACCTGTTTGAATCATCCTGTCTAACCCAAAACACATCTCAGCATTTCGGTAAGCAGTTAATGAGATTGGTCGGACTGTAAGGTAGTCCGTTGGACTTGCTACCAATCATTCTTCATCTGAGGCCACCAATCGTTTACTGGCAACAACCAAGCCTAAATTACAGCCTTCTTTCCGAAGACAATTCAAGCGAAAAGCTGGTTAAAAACGAATAGGTAGGTGTATCACTAGCAGTAACAAGCTATTACAAAATGCGCGCTTGTTTTTCAAATTATTAAAACAGGAGAAGGAACTTTAAACAATTTTTTTCGAATCTCGGGCCACAAACTGAGTACAAGGCCTAATGGCACATCCCATCAAAATTACTGAACATAAATTACGAAAAATAAAGGTTTTATGTAGAATGTTTACCTTTACTTACGCTAAAAAAATTGCCAAAAATTACGACGTACGTTTTTGTCTACTGCAAGAACACTCAAGAAGGAAGGTTGTATCGAAAACCCGCGTGTGCCTATCACTAACCAACACACACCCTAAGCCAGAGAAGGAGCTGCGTGAACAATGAAGGATCAAGTCAACAATCAAGAAAAACCTTTTTTTATTAATATGCTGTAAACATGAAATGAGATTAACAAACGTTATGGAAACATGTAACACAGACTAAGAAACTAATTCAGTGTAAGTGATGCCTGAAAGAAAACTCGTCTTGTCAGCTGTATCTGGTACTCATTTCTTTTCATACAGGCATCCGCTTGGTACGCCTGCATCTGCATCTGTGGTACTTCTAATCTTCAAAACATTCGCAGTCCTGACTGTTGCGCGGTTTTTGATTTCAAATGTTGACAAAATGAATGTGTTTCATGATTAACAGAGCTGTTTCCTTTCCCCCTAGCAGGTTCGTCTAAATATAGGATGGTGTCTACACAAATGTCTTCTTCAGATGACCAAGAAAATGAGTCAATCGCTACGTTGAACACCTTCAGCAAACTCCACTTTCCCCTCGAACTGAGTGAAGAGGATGTCCTCGGCAAGACGTTCACCGCACCGGTTTGTTATATTCAACACAACACATTTACATCTATGTTTTCTCACACATGTGCGCATTCGCACCCATCAAAAGAATAGATGGCGAGTGTACGCTGGCTTTAGGTGAATTGTCGTCAGGCCAGAGCGGGGTCAAGAAAAACATATCAGCGATTAGGGAAACCAAGTAAAGTTCGGCAGTGTGGGAGTATGAGGGGAGGGCAATATGGGGCAGTGGGGCTATGAAGAGTGAGAGAGAGAGAGAGAGAGAGAGAGAGAGAGAGAGAGAGAGAGAGAGAGAGAGAGAGAGAGAGAGAGAGGGTGCGGGCAGTTGTGTGCGGTTAATGAACCACCAATCAGAGTAAGCCCGCGGCTTGTACGAGGTACTTCTGTGCGCACAATCTCGGCTTCCTCCACCTGATGACTACCGTTTCTGCTCTGGCTAGTACACACTGGCCCAGTGGCCTGGGATACATTGGTGGGACCTTATAAATCACGCGAAAAGATTTGCTTTAGTGCACACAAGTTCTCAATTTAAGATCGGCATATGAAGGATTAAGGAAAGTGTGCTGTCATTTTCCCGCCTTTTTCAATTAGCACATAGCTTTGCGCTTTATCTGCTGCTGGTAGTTTCATGCCCTCAAGTGTAGTTTTAACAACGAAAATCTCAGCGAATAACGCATCCGACAGCACTACCATAAGGAGGAATTTCTAAGAATATAAACTGTAATATTTTCAATCTTACGAGAAGGGATGCATTATTATATAGGAATATTGATTTAGAGGACTGGAGCGTTCTGCTCAGCAATCATTTCGACCGCCGCACCAACATGCCTATTGATGGTCAGATTCTAGCCATTTTCAGAAGCCTAGTTGGTAATGTGATCTGTCCTTTCGCAGAAACTGTCTTCTTTTACAATCCGAGGGGAAAAGCGCCTTCAACTGCGATTTCTTAGTCCCATTAGTCGCGAAGAAGGCAATGCTGAGTTTTTCGCACGGTAAATTTAGTATGTACCCGGACACTCTATCATAGATTACCATAAGCCTATCCCAAAAAAGGTCCTTCAAGCTTCCTTCAGAGCGAAATCATTTCCGGCACTTCTTATCATTCTAGGTTCTAGTAATTATAATAGTTTTCGTTAGGTAAATTTCTGTTTGATAACATTAGAAATGTCTGGTTTATCGTCCTATCCACCGAAACCAAATCAAAAATGCATATTTTCAGTTTGATGAAGTTTCTTTCTCAAGTGATACATCACTAAATTCGGCCCAATGCTACAAATGCGGCATCAAATGCTGTTCATGAAAACTGACTATTTTCTGTTACCGATAAACAGGGCGACCCAGGTAACGCAGTAAAACCTGACTGTGCGGACTCAAAAGTAGTGTTTGGTAGACGGTGGCCGCGGAAGGAGCTGTTCCAATTCTCGATAAGAAACGCGAATGGGAACACGGTTGCAAGAAAACTCCAGGAAGTGTAACTAGTCC
Organism: Schistocephalus solidus; assembly: GCA_017591395.1. Taxonomy (NCBI): domain Eukaryota; kingdom Metazoa; phylum Platyhelminthes; class Cestoda; order Diphyllobothriidea; family Diphyllobothriidae; genus Schistocephalus; species Schistocephalus solidus. The sequence goes on from WEDG01014127.1 coordinate 7,350, forward strand.
CGTGTCCGAACCCCGACTCTAAACTAAACTTTAGCCCTAAACTGAATTCTAATCCTAGCTTCAACCATAACTCTAACCAATTTTCAAATAAAAAATTCGTTCTAGCTGTTGTATCCCTTACGATAAGATCAGTGACATTCGGGCCTTTTCAGGAAAAAAACCCCTTGTGCTAAGATTCCTTCTCCTCTTTTAAAATGCTGATTAATCAGTTGTAAGTACTGGGAAGATAAATTGTTGAAATTCCATATTCATCCTCACACTTCGGCAAAAGTAGAAGGGTTCAGTCGTTCCAACTGGCTTCAAAATTTACTTTTCCTCGTGTACCGAGAGATAAACGGTGCGCTGACCACGTTCTAATACAGGAGCATTTTGCAAAAGCAAGTTTTTTGAATTAAGTACAGTAGTTGGTACTTCGCGTGGAGTGCATTTTGAACCAGAACGGGCTAGTTAGGTGGATTCATACTTTTATGTAGCATACAGTATAATCCCAAGATATTTCAGCCACGGCAGGATGCCGTTGTTTGAAAGAGGTTCCTTCTAGTCACCTACAAAAAAATACGCTCGACAAAAATGACGGTAAGGATGCCTTGTACGGCCACCTAAACAGGACACGGGAAAAGGTATCGCCCACAGTACACGTGGCGTTGCGCTCACTACCAAAGAAGGAGGGTTAGAGTTAAGTCTAGAGTTAGGTTCAAATTTGAGATTAAGGTTAGAGTTAGGGTTATGATTAGGCAAAGGGTTAAGGTTTGGGCTCATGTTAACTGTACGGTATAATTTTAGGGTAGAGATAGGGTTTGGTTTTATGCTAGGGTTAAGACAAATTAGTATTTGCCCTTAAGGAAATTTACCGTAAGACCACTCATTTTAAGCGCGGGGCGTCGTTCCTATTTACCTGCCCTATTTAGATGTTCATACAATGTATCTATATCAAAGGACTGCTTAAGTATTGTGAATTATTTATATAGACCCTTATCAGTTAAAGTACTTTTTTACACAAAACGTGCATAAAATGTTCTCCCTTGTGGTAGTAGATCACGTCTTCTTCAAAAGATACATTTGAAGAAAAGTTAGCTTTCAGTTTTGAAGAAATATTTTCGATTCCCGGACGATTTTGAAACAGATCTTCCGTTGGAGTCAGGTTTAAGGTTTCAGAGCTACATACCCTAAGGAATTAAAAGGACTTCATATAGGATTCATAAACTTTTGCAACAGATATGGCCATGTTATATGCCTGAAAAGCAACCGCGATGATGTGTGAACGGAAATTTTGTGGTAAAAAAATCTTGAAATTACAACATTTCTAGATTTAGGTTTAAATTTAAGATTAAGATCAGAGTTAGAGTTAGGGTTATGATTAGGCAAAGGGTTAAGGTTTGGGCTCATGTTAACTGTACGGTCTATTTTTAGGGTAGAGATAGGGTTTGGTTTTATGCTAGGGTTAAGACAAATTAGTATTTGCCCTTAAGGAAATTTACCGTAAGACCACTCATTTTAAGCGCGCGGCGCGGTTCCGGTTCCCCTGCCCTCTTTAGGTTCCTAATCCCCTGCCCAATGTATCTCTATCAAAGGACTACTTAAGTAGTGTGAATTATTCATAAAGACCCTTATCAGTTAAAGTACTTTTTATACACAACGTGCTCAAAAATGTTCTTCCTTGTGCTGATTTAGTAGTAGATCACGTCTTCTTCAAAGGATACATTTGAAGAAAGGGTAGCTTTTGGTTTTTAAGTAACTTTTTTCGATTTCCGGACGATTTTGAAACAGATCTTCAGTTGGAGTCGTGTATAAGGTTTCCGAGCTACCTACCATAAGGAATCAAAAGGACTTCATATAGGACTCCTAAACTTTTTCGACAGATATGGGCATGTTGTATGCCTAAAAGGCGACCGCGATGATGTGTGAATGGAAATGTGGTGGTAAAAATCGTGTAATTACAACATTTCTAAAACCTATAGGTTGCCGTTTTCATATATCAAAATAGAAGAAGACTTCATTTACTATTTAATCAGTACAGGTTTTCTCAAAGATATATTTCTGTGTACAAGAGTACTAGAAATCTCTTGGGAAAAATCCGAATACTTAATTAGCCATTTTAAACGAGACTTATTTTTTCTAGAAAGAGGCGCATTCATAAGCGACGTTCTGGCCTGCCTGAAATATCTCGGTCTTTTGTTGCACAGTAATCCGTATTACAAACTCACCAAATAGTCTTTTCTAATCAAAAACACATTTCCTTATTTTTATATAAGAGTTCATGAGATAGACCAAGTAGTATAATTTCCTGCTGACTCCACTGCAATTATTTTTATGCATAATGACACTCCTTGCAAGTTAATATTTTTTCAGGTGACCTTATACTGAGCGATTTTTGGAAGTTCACATATTTTTTTAGAAATGCAGACTTTTGGCACACTTCAAGTTAAGGCCCATTTTGTCAACATTACTTAAGCTGGCGTTAAGGTCAGACTGCCAATGGCCACCCCAGTGTACCTAAGCAGACTGCAAGTTCACCATTTAACCAAATGTGGGTGCCGGCATCTAGTAAAACTGACAGGCTTCGTATGAAACTTAAACTGAGAATAAACCCGGTATTCCTTTTGAAACATTATGAAAAAAATATACTGAGTCCCACGAAGGGATGGCAGATGTTACATAGCGTCTACAGTGTGATAACTAGAATTGCTTGTAAGACCGTGCGCCATGGAAAGCCGGGAAGACCACAGAGTCAGAAGGCTTTCGATGCTAAATGTGCTCCGGATAGTACATGCTGTTTTTGTGCGTATATTCGGGTTTGTTGTTGTCCTATATGGAAGCGGGTTTTTCGATTGTGTTTTTCCAAACACCATATACC
>WEDG01014136.1:0-16902 GCA_017591395.1 Schistocephalus solidus
GATGGAACATTCATTCATAGGAGTGCCTTGTGGTAGTCTGTTGAGCCCGAATCACATGTAATGACAATAGGAAGGTGAGGATTCCATTTGCCACGTTGAGCTCCACGCGGAAAGAGCAAGCAAGTTGGCATGGATTTCTTCTTAGCATCGTTGGGTCAAAGATTTAGAGAAGCAACAGACGCATTTAAGGTCATTTGCATAAATAAAAGACTGAGAGTGTTCAAATGATACTGAAATATCATAAATGTAAAGGGAAAACAAAAGAGGACCTAGCACGGTGCCTTTAAGGAGACCGCATAAAATAGGGGTCCCAGCTGAAAATGAGGACCCCACTAAGACATTTTGCGTTTGATAAGTTAGATAGGACATACTGAAATCGGTAAGGGGATTAAAAAGTCATAAACTTTCTAACTTAACTATAAGTCTGCTATGAGGCTATTTATCGAAGGCCTTGCTATGATCAAAAAACATAACGACCACAGACAGATGATCAGTAAGAAGAGCTGTTAATAGATTAAAAAAACACGTGACATGTTCAAAAACAGTGCTCAGGTAGGAAGTCATGTTGGGAAGAGCTAAGAAGTTGATTGGTAAAGCCAAAATCTGTACATTGTACGGCAATTAGTTTTTCAAACAGCATAGCAAGACAAGGTATTTTATGAGCACTGCGATAATTGTGAACGCCCAAGCGAAAGGCAGATTTAACCACTGGAATAATAAAAGAGGTTTGCCTATTATCAGGAAAAAGCCATTTTCGAGAAAAACTGATAACATTTTGCTCAGCAGAGGGGGAAAATCAATTAGCTTTTTAATAAGGGAATTCGGGACGTTATTAGTTCCAACTGACTGTGATTGATTGAGTTGAATTTTTTTTTTTATGTTATCTGTTTCTGAATCTTTGTAGGAACAAAATCAACACTAGTGAGCAACTCATGAGATGTCCGAGGAATTGATGGGAGGGGGTTGTTTTCAAGGGTAAAATGTTTAGAGAAGAAGAAAGTTAACAATTCTGCTTTGTCCAAATCCTCTGTAATGAAATTATAATTGCAAGTAAGTAAGGGTGGAATGGCTTTGTGAGATTTAACAGAAGAATGGAGCAGACACACTTGAGCAACAGATCTGGAAGTATTATCATCGCTAATTTCTAGAGTTTCCCTACGCCTATCTCGCGCGATCTTCATTTTTGAAGCTTATTACAATATTTGCGCGATGCTTAAGTGGACCGATAATGAACATATGGACGGATCCTTAAGCTGCTTTCGTAATTTTTGAAGCCGATTTTGAAGAAATTGTGGTACGTTGAAGAAGCAGCATTTGATGTTATGGCCTTTTGTTGAATGAAATTGAGGAGGCTTTCTGTTAAGCCTTGCAACGTATCATTGAAATAACGTTGATCATTATTTGAAAAAAAGCTTGGTCAATCTCGATTGCTTGTAAAATTGTTTAGTTTTTCTATGTTAACATGAGAAAATTCAAAATAGATACGTTTTATTTCTGGCTTTACAGAGGAGGAGACTGAAAAACAACAATTCATTAGTGCATGGTCACTTGGAAAAAGGCTTTGGTGGAAATTCATAAGCAAATCATGGGCACAATTAGTAAAAAAAACATTACATACTACTTTTTATAGTCACTGAGCTGACTAATTGAGACATTTTTGATAAATAAATCATGTTCAAAAAGTTCTCAAAATTTGGCGGAAAAGTATTTGCATGCCAGTCGATTTCTGGCAAACTAAAATCTCCGACGATTATATTGTCATCAAATGGAGCTTCTGTAACTTTTTCAAAGAGTTCCCAGAGCTGACTTTCATTGCCAGAATAACAAGGAGGATTACAGATACAGCCAAATATGGTTTTTGTGCCAGAGGACGACTAAAACGTAACAAGTATTTCCAGATAACGTAGAAATGCTAAGATCGTAAGCGGAATGTGCAAGAGACGATCAAATTTAAAGAAGACAAATGCCACCAGGTTTTTAAACGCGGTCTTGTCGATATAAACTAAACTTATCTAGAGCGAGCGTTGAGTCTGAAATTAGAGCATGAGTCCAAGATTCTGGGATGCACATAATAGCTGGGTCAAACTCAAAAAACTACAGTTATTAGCTCAGTAATCATTTTCACGACTGACCTCACGTTGAGTGAAACTATACTGAGCGTATTTGTGGAAAGCGGAATACGCATATTAGTATTTATAAAAATGGAAGAATTGATGGTGGGGAACTAAACTGTAGGGAGGAAGGTGCGAGTGGAACGTAAAATTGCTGCGGTCTACAATTAGCTAAGCTATAACTGTTAACTAAATAAGGATTATTGAAGAAAAACATATTTGAGTGGTATCAATTGAGAGGAAGGCTATTTTATGCGTAAGAGGAAATGGGAGAAGGCCATAAAATAGGAATTTTAGGAATATTCGAATAAGATGGGGGAGAATTAGATTTAAAATTGGAACAAATTGTTTTGGAAAACTGTTACCATAAGGGGTAGAGTTAATAAATTGGGGAGCCTGCGAAGTTGTTTGGTTGGGAGAATTGCTAAGGAAATTTTGGATATGTATAGTAAGTGCTGCAGGGTTAGGTGATTTCCCAACTTTAATGACGCATTTTCTTTTCGGAACTTAACTAAGAAGCATACTTAGACTTGCCCAGGTTATTGATAAGTTTAGGAGATATAATATCTGAGACCGGAGTCGATGGCGTGGAATGGGAACGAGGCAGACTTGACCCAGTTTATTGGACTAAGTCAACAGTCCGAATTCAAGGGTACCTACTTTGACACTGAGAAGAAGTCGGTCTTGTCACTTGAGACGGACTCATGGACATTAAAGGTGGGCTAATGACATGGTTGATAGCTACTGAGTTTGAAATTCCTATCGCGAGGAAGAAGACATTAATGAATTCGTTGGAAGAAAAGTAGGATGTGAAGTAAAGGGGGTTCTTGAACCGGGCACCAGAGGATATTGCTGTACCGTTTCGTTATGGTTTGCAAAGCCATAACCAGACTTATGGAAAATAGATGGAGAAACTGAAGACCTGTGCGAGAGGGGAGACACATTCCTTCGCTCCATCGTTGTAAGATCCCGAAAAAGGAACATTTTGTAATTTCTGGATAACGAGAAATTTGACCTGGTTGTGCAAAGATGGAGTCCACCTCGACTAATGAAAAAGTGTGTCTAATATAGGTGGATATTTGCTACGTGAGGAGAGGCCTTTGGCTTCCGCTATTTTGTAGTTGAAGCCGCACGAATACAGGAAGTCTACGGCAACGTGCAAAGGTCGTCTGTCTTGGGAAACATTTTTTAAAAGAAAATTATAATTTCTTTTCTGTCAGTCTAGTGTTCACTGGCAACCAAATGGATGAGAGAGTGCAGACGCTAACATTCCTAAGAGTAATAAGCAGAGATGTTACCGTCGAATAAGTTCCCCAGTATAGAGAGAACTGATCCAAACTTTATAAATAAATCATTAAAATTTTGTAAAGCAGGGAGATCAAGCTGCTTAGCTTTAACAACTTGTTGCATATGCAAATCCCTGCTGTAAATACTAGATGAAACCAAGCAACGCTTCGGTTCAAAGATGAGAGCATGCGACGAGCTGAGATTTTCGTTCTCATTTTTCCTAGGAGGAGTCTTTAATTTGTTCAAAATTAGAAAAAATCAGGCATGTGACTTTCTATGACAAATGTTTTTTCTAAAATTTTAACAAAGAACTTTTATACGTGCTTGAGAAAACTTCTTAGTATAACAGATCCACCTGACTAATAACGAGGCTATATCGGGTGAAAAAGTTGACTCTAAAGTTTCACGCCTGTAGGAGAGGACGAGCACCACATGTATAAGCAGGTGGTAGAGTGTTATAATGAAACGTTTTATCCAAAAATTCGGTAGTAATTTAAACTGGGGATGAGGAAATCCTGAAAAATAGAATTTACACTAAGCTTTCAAAAAAGAGCTGTACGCCTTGACTACTGCAAAATCGCACACATGTAGCCTCTCCACGGAAAATACTCCTTAACAATTGCCTAGTACTCCTGAAAGCATATCTATCCCAAGTACCTCGAATTTTCAGCTACCACCGAGACCTCATACGGAGGCTGCTGAATGAAACATGCAAGCATTCTCATCCAAGAAATGCGCTTCTGTTCCACTCGCAGCAGTGGAGCCCCCACCCCGCAGCCAATTTTCTCCACGGTCATGTCCCCAATTTTCTCTCAATACGAGGGGTCCCGCTAGACTACTGGACTCACCTGATCTTCTCTATCACTTTACTAGGGATACTTTGCAGTATCCTGCTCATGGTTTTCCCAGCTAAGCCCCAATACCTAGCAGAAGTGCTCGGTCCCTCTCTCCGTCATTTCCTCCTCCATATGTTACTCAAAGTTTCCCACATCAGACACTCGCTTTGTCACATACTTTTTTCCAGAACCAGGCGAATGCATTCGCTCCCTATTTTCCATGGCTCGTCAACCACTGGACGACTTAGCTACCATCCCTAAAAAACAACCAGCTTGTCCACTTAAACTGTTCGTTCTTAATGTTAGATTCTTGCTCAATAACATGTTTCTGCTTTATACTCTGATCAAGATCCACTGTCCAGATATTGTTATAGTAGCTGAAACAAAGGCAACACCTTCCGTAGCTGACTCCGATCTCTCTCTTACAGGTTATAATTGTACTCAAAAAAAGATGTATCTATGTTAAGCAATGGCTGGCATTCCAGCCCTTAGCCCATCTGAAATTAACCGCGAATGAAGAGAGCTGTTTGCTTCAAATTTCCTTAAAAATAAGAACTCTTTGTTCGCTGGTTGTGTTTATCGCCTGCCCAATACCAGTAAGGATTACGATCTTCGTCTCTCATAAGCATTAAATGCCGCAGCTGAATTAAATTTTCAGTATTGCTTAAATGCCGGTGATTTCAACGTGCCCGAAATTCAATGGTTTCCGACCCCTTCCGGTCCCATAAACCTCGAGGAATTTCTTGAGTCCGTAGATATCGGTATGTGGAATAAGATTGTCGACTTCCCTACCCAAGGAACAAGCATAATTGATCTTATCTTCTGCAGAATTTGACTGTCGTTGACTGAGTCATCTTATGACCGACTCAGGTGTTCAGAGCACTACCTCATTGTTTCTACACTACAATTCGAAGCTGATGAAACTTTTTCCAAAAAATATAACTTTTTCTTTGAATTCCGATCAGCCCATTTGACAGAATTATTGATACATCTTAATTCACACGACTGGTAGGATTTCTTTCCGTGTCAGGATGTGATTACCTATACCAATATGCTGCGCAAAGTTTTGGATCCACTTATTTCTCATTTTTCTCCGTTAAAAAATAATAAATGTTACAGATGAGTTTTACCTCCCTTTATATTTGCGCCATAGGTTGCCCAAATTGAAATCACGCGTCGTTTAAATTTGCTTTCGAATTTCAGCTTCTTTGAGTTTACTTAGTTTTACTCTCTAACCTAGTGTTGGTTTGGAAAAACTCTTGACTGGATTGTGAATTCCCTAAATTTGGGAGTTATATACATGCACTTGAATATTCTGTAGCTATCCAAATATTCCATCAATGCGGATTCTTCCACGTCCCGGAGGTTATCCCTACGATAAATACAACCCGATCTAAAATATGCGGTTAATTGTAAATTTGAAAAATGAACACCCGTAACAACGAGGACTCAAACAAAATAAATATTGCACGCAAATGTAGGTTCTCCCATCTTAACTAATGTAGAGCTAGAGGAAATTGCGTCTACAGAGTTCAGTAAATCAGTAGACATTCCCTTCCTTTGAAAGGGAGATCAAACCAGCTCATGCACCGTTCTACTTTCATCCAGTTCAGACAGAAGCACAAACGTATGCGGCATCGTTGCTGGATGACACAACGAATGGCGATGTTGAAAACTCTTCGAATTTGAAGAACCGAAGAGGAAGAATTCGAAGTCAGAGTAGGCCAAGAAAATTACGCTAAAAATGAGTTCCGAACTCAGAAAAAAGCTCCTTCTTGCCGATAGACCATCAAACGGAATCCTGTTCTGTTGATACAGGAGTCATTGCAATACAAATTGGCAACGTCCTCAAAAGGGTTTTACCAGTAACTGTAGGAATCGTTGTTATTACTGATACAAAGAGCATCGTCGACCAGGATAGAATTCTTCCTGATACTGATGCCCTATCAACACATCAGCGCACCAAGTCACCAAACAGACATTTCGACCGTAAACGCAAACTCGTTATTAAAGGGTCTCCAGTGCCCACTTCTCTTAGTGCAAAGGAAAGAGTAAAACACGACCTCAATCTCTACCGAACATACTAAAATGCCATTCTTCAAGATGGCGAATGCGCTAACGTGCACAAAGCGTTCCGACAACCTAAAGCGGGTGTTTCATATGAACCATCATCAGCGAGGCCTCCTTAACTCATTCGTGGAAATGATGTTCAGGATTCAGGTTTCCTAAAAAGGACAATGGCTCTTCGTAGCTCACACAGGGATGTGCTTTTTCAGCTAGATTATTAACCGACGGAAAGACACAAAATGAGGATGCTGAGAACAGAACTGAAGAGGAGAACCAAACAGATATAAAAATGGCTCCAAATAAAGGATAGGGAAATAAAAGTGATGAAGAGGTCTTCCTTGTTGCAGACCCCGTACATCATCAAGGCGGGTCCTCACTGAGACAGAGGACACTAAATACGAAGTACCCAACCGTACAGAACTCGTATAACAAAAGGAAGGTGCTCCAGAACTCGGTGGACGACCACTCATCAGAACTCAGCATGGGCGGGATGGACCTCAGTTTGTCTCGGAAAGCACTGACAGATTCTAACATTCACTCCCACAAACTGATCAGAAGTTTATGAAGAGGATTTACCCAGTCTTAATTGAGATGTTTGTAGACCAATGCTCAAAGTCTCTTTTCAAAAATAGATGGACTCAAGGCACTAGTCTCAGACCGAACCCACGATGTCGTTGTCATTACGCAAACGTGGCTCAATGCCAAAATAGGGGAAAGCGAGGTTTTGATATATGGATACCAGCTCTTTCTAAGTGACCAAGGAAATAGTGAGGAATGTGAAATGGTAATATAAATAAGGACAGGAATCTCGGCAGTCGAACAAGCACATGCCATCTTACTTGAATATAAATTCCTCTGGATAAAGATAAAAAAGTATTGTTAATAATATCTGCAATTTTTGACGGTCCACAGATAACTGAACTTTCGAAGTGCAGCTGATGAGTCGCTCCTTCATTTGGTCAAGGAAGTAACAAGTCACCAGGAGGTGTTTATTGATGGAAATTTCAATGCACCTACAGAAGACAGGGTAAATCTGACAGTTTGCAGTGCGCCAATTTCCTTCGGCCGTAAGCTAATAGATGTCACTCACGACCAAACTCTGGCTCAGAAGTTTAACTTATCAACGAGGTGTAGAGCGAACCAGACAGCCAATTGCCTGGACCTAATATTAACGAAGGACTTCTCTAACAGTGATTAAGTGTATTTTTATGCCCCCCCCTCGGTAAGAGTGATCATAGTACGCTACTGTGGCATAACTCCCCTTATTCTCAGCGCCAGAAGAGAACGCGAGGCAAGCGAAATATATGGAAGGCCGAGTTCCAAAGTGAGGAAGAAAGAACTGATGTCCATGAAATAGAATTGTTTGCTCACAGGGAATCCGGAGGATGACTGGCGATCGTTTAAGATGATTTCACTCGATCTGATTGAACACTTTTGTCCAGTGAAAGGGCAAAAGAAGAATAGTCGCCCTGCCTGGTTAAAAAGAGAAATAAACAGGTAGCTAATGTATCTCACTCTCGACCAATTTCTGGTACCGAAGGTAAACTTACCAAAGAGATTAAGAGACAACCAGAGAGCCAATTGCCTGGAACTAGTATTTACGAAGGACTTCTCTAGCATTTGATGAAGTGTATTCTATTGCGCCTCTCGGTAAGAGTGACCATAGTGCGCTGCTGTGAGATAACTCCTTTATTCTCAAAGGCCAAAGAGAACGCAAGGCAAGCAACATATATGGAAGCCTGAGTTTAATGCGATGAAGTAAGAACTGATGTCCAGGAAATATGATTATATGCTCAAAGGAAATTCGGACGATTACTGGCGATCGTTTAAGATGATTTCGTTCGATCCGATTGAGCACTGTTGTCCATTGAAGGTGCAAAAATACAGGTCGCCCTGCCTGGTTAACAAAATAACTATACAGGCAGTTAAAGTAGAAAAATAAAAATTGAAGGTGTACAGGGAAACAGGGTAAGAAATACATCTCGAAGAATTTCTTCGCCAACGAATTGCTGTCAAAAAAATTGATCCCTCAGGCAAGGGAGAACAATGAATCAAGAATTATCCAGCAGACTGAAATTTTTGTTCCATTATATCAAGAGTTGGTTAAAAATCTAGGATCCAGTTGCAGTACTTATGGATGAGAATGGTGATGAAGTCGTTTAAAATTGCCAGAAAGTCGATAACTTGGGTCGGTACTTTGCCTCGGTATTTACTAGATAACCCCAACTTTAGCTTGACTATGTTAACAGTGCTGTTATAAATGCTTGTCCAGTGCTTGAATATTTACAGTTCCCGGAACCTCTCCTGGAACGAGAACTGCAAAATATCAAAGAAGACAAGGCAAAAAATACCATAACGATAGATGACATGCAACAGAGTGCGCAGCTGTTCGCTTTCGGTTGCTTGAACTTCGGACTGACCATCAACATGACTAAGGGGGTAGTCAAATAGCAATCGACGCCCAACGCGGAGTACAGTGTACCTACACCAACGTCAATTGAACCCATATTGTGTTTGCGGAATAATTCCTATACTTTGCGAAGATAATTTCCGGGAATATCAAGTTCAACAAATAGTGGTCTTTTTAAATCTCCAAAGCCAGCCAGGGTTTGATCCGGGTACCACCCTCAGTCTTGAAGCATCCTAGATCCATAGTTAAACGAAACACAAGAGTTACATGACGGTAGGACTGAAGACGCTGTTATACGAGGTGGTGACATGGATAGTTCACGAAAAACGTCAGGCAATTTAATCTTTAACCACCTTGACAGTCTCTTCAAATTACCTTATTTGAGTTGGCAAGACAGGTGTCTGACACGGAAGTCCAAGATCAAACCGTAATCTTCGGCATCCGCGCTATCTGAAACAAAGCAAACTACGGTAGATTGATCACGCCCCAAGGTTGGATTATTGAGTGCCATTCTCAGTGGATAATCTAAGAGGACGTCGCAACGGGTGCTCGTTAGTCTGAAGAAAAGCACCAACGCTACAAATTTAGAATTAAGAATTTATATTTGGTAAGTATCAGCAAGGCACTGTCTAAGCACTGTCTAAATAAAAGCTGAAAATTTCTCACAGAAACCTACAAGTCCAACCTAGTACCTGTGACGATCGTGTTCATAATCGACAAACCGCCGCTACCAAGGTCGAAAAGAGTGGCTTGCTAGTCTTATTAGCTTTCGGTCTGCCGGATAAACCTTCAACTGGTTCCAAAATGTCCACCAAGTCAACTAAACATTTAGCGCACGGTTTGCCTCCATCAGACATTTCTGGCCATTAGGAAAAAAATAACCCAAAAACTTCATCTGCTGCTCCCGCAAGCGCCCTGTATCGTCATACCTTTTCCAATCATTGCAGTGCCTGATACGGTGACCACTTTAACCTCCACCGGTAATCATACTTCGGATGTATCGTCACCGCCACCAACTCCATCGACTACGCCACAATTACCATAACAACGGCAAATACGAATATTGCTTTTAACACTTCCATCCTCAGAGAGAAAACTCCAGACGCCCTGTCGACCACAACCCCCGCCAAGAACCACCGGCAATAAAGACTCGATTCAAACTTACACTAACGGTGCTCACAACATCACATCACGCATTAGCCTGATTGACCACTTGCCAATCCATCGCACTGAGACTGAATCCCCGAAATACATTCGTCAGTTCCTCTCTGCCATCTACACTGCCCACGTACATCCAGTCACAGCATAGTTAACTCCATCAAATATAAGTTTACGCCAGTAGAATGCACAGTCATACTGATATGCAAAGTCTACCATGCATATTCAATAACTGTCATCTCTCCAGCCCTATTACCTTCATTCCCTTCCATTTGTCCTCCACAGCACGGTAACGTATATGAGACATAAACAATCTAACGAATTTGCGTGATAAACCGGCATGTTGGTTGTGGGGTAAGATTTTGCGCGTCACTTGTAGAAGGGTTGCTGTGCCCTGTCAACGTATACTGGCTCGGGCAGCGAAATGGTGTTTGGAGGAGGGAAGAGAGAATGGGAGTGAATGCTCAACCAGCATAGTATTCCTTTTAAATGATTTCGAATGCTTTCATTTATAACAATTAGCTAAAATTCGTGGTTCAGAAAGGTTGGTAACGCGCAATATAACACAGTCCTCCTATCAAGACGGAGAATCAAGCCACGAGGTACCTTCCGAATGTGAACTCTCGAGATTTCCCATTTACTTGGCATCAAATTCACCATCTTTTTGTCTGGGTGAAATCCAAACGCACTTTTGATCGACCGGGTATGTGTGATCCGACCGCTGACATAATTTTGTCCCTAAACTTCAGTATTATTTTAATGAACTTTTGGTAAAGCCGCGTGCTTCAATCGTACAGTTAGTTGTATGGGTGCTATACATACTGTGGGCCCGAACAAAGCACTGGTCGTCTCTGGTTAGCGCTATGGTATTTTTCTTTCGTTTTTTGATTAAGTTTATTGAGAAAGCCCCAGTGGAACTAGTAGAAAACGTGGATAGTGGAATCTGGGCGTGTTATGTAGCACCTGAATATGTTGAAGTGAATATTAATATTTACTCATATCGTAGCCAGAGCGTTTTTGCTTAAAATTCATGCACATTTGGATTGTATTCCCTACTATATTTAGCTGATCCGGTAATTCAGATCTGGTTAGTGACCTTCGTGAATGCTTCCGCGGCCAAAAATCTTTTTCTTCGTCATGTGCGCTGTCGATTACCTAGGAAAATGTTATCGGTGTTCACATAATGAATATATAATCGTGACCTTGCACAGTCATTGTTGCCGAATATACCCATGCCCAACTTAGGTTTTTTGTCATGGATGTTTAACAGTGCGTTTTTATACTCAGCTAGCTCTTGAAGTAATTGGCGGAGCGTTGGGGAGGGACTGTCCCAGAGGTTCCTTGGCTCAATGGATAAATCGTTGCCTCGTTAAATTTTTGTGGGCAATGGTTGTCTTTCAAAGTCGGAGTAAAGGTTATTGACAAGCATCACTGGTCAAGACAAATGGTGCCTAACAGTACTCACTCAGAAAACTCCAAACGCCATTCTTAACATAGGAGAACATGTGTCGCCTCGACCCTTTATTGGTATGGATGCTTGATTTATTTACATAGTTGACATTGAGTCGGGCTACCTGAATGTGAGCTCACAGATATGAATCTGCCGGCGAATTTAGGAAGCGTTACTTTCCACTGGTGTAAGATCTCACAAAATCACTCCGTTTATTAAGTCCTCGTGGAAATTTTTACTGAGATACTCTAACCCTCACTGGACATTGCACTGTGAAAGAAAGATTTGCACCAAGTCTTATAAACGTTCTTTTGGGTAGATTTAGTGATATTCGAAGCTGTCGTTTCTTAGTCGAGAGTCTGTACAACAAGGACCAACAGCCTCGTTAAGTCCATTTTTATTACAAGTGAAGGCACCTCTTTGATTTTATCGTAAGAATTTATTGTCGGTTTAAATCAGTGTAAATACTCTAGATCTCTGCGCAATTAATCTGTCTCCATATAAAACTGCCCCATTTGATCTTACTTTTAGAGTGCATATCTGTTCGTAGTTTTTACGGTTCTGTACTGCACTTTTAAGCTTTTTAGCATTTTGTAAAACCGGTTGATCTGGCCGCAGGTTTATTTTAAAAGGCAAGGGAGGAAGTGGGATCCATAGCTCCGCGTCTCTCCACAGCATTCTGTGAGAGTACTATGCTGTGCGCGTTGGGATCGTTTGATTTATGCTAGGTAATAATGTTAATTAGGTGCTTAATATTAATATTAGTATTCCTTGTTAAACCGTTTCGTGCCCTTGATACTGACAGGGACTAGACACCGACTCGGTTCGACGCGTAGCACGTCTCCCGCGGGTACCACAGCATCGATATTAATACTGTAGTCCGATATGTTTATGCGGTTTATTTGAAATTTTGAGTACAGGCGGGTTCCTACCATCCGCTCGGGATGTCTGTTTCAGGCTATTTCCTCTAGAATATTTAGATATAGAGGTTAGCTTTATCGAGGAAATTAAAATCAAAACTTATTTAATGTGGGTTCACGATCGTCATGTTCCAGTACCATCATTGAGCATTGCGGCATTTTCTAAAGCAGTCGGCTTGCCAGACCTCAGCCCTCCGCGCCCTGGTAGAATGGTAGTTGCAGATCCGCAACTGTGTATTTGTCAGACTCGGGTATTTGTTTATTTCGCAAGTACTCGTCATTGAAGGCCGTTCGACCATCCGTCAGATGTAGACGTCCGGGTATCCGTTCTTTCCAGAGCACATGTTAGTGCGTATTTCAAGGATAGTTAGGTCAGTAACCAGCACCCCAATGCTACAGCATTCCTTCCCACGCTTACAAAGCAGAACGACCATCATTCTTAGTCCGTGTAACGATTTTCTCCGCTAAAACGTTAGTAATAGTACACTTAATTCGAACTATTATACCCATACGTGCATGCCTACTAACAACTCTGTTAATGGAAGTGGAAGTCTGACGCAGACTTCGCTAAGGCGTTCGATACCGGCGAGTTATCAAAAGCGTCAGACAACGAAGTATTGTGCCCGCGTGTTTGAATCTCATTTCGATCTTATTCTGCTCTTCTATTTATGCTGTCTTGTTATTCGCCTGATATACGCTGATATTTTAAGGCAAGCCGCTCGCTGACGGCCTTTGAAATATAATTTTTTAAGGCGTATAACTGCACCACGAGTGTGCTTATTTCTCCTGTTCGGATTCCACCTCTAATTCTGGACTAACCTTCATACTGGGGTGGCCGCTGGTAAAACGATGTTCTAGCCCAAGAATAAGCTCTAGCAGTGTAGTCCGTGTTTTAAGAAAAGTAGCAGTCTCCATTACCGTAGAATATTGTCACGTACCTAAGGTTGACGGATGATTTTTTTACCTATAATATTATTTAATCGCTAGGCTTTGATCTATCGGTAAGCCAAACACTCCTACTAACGGTATCCCGCGTGTATTCATTATTGTCGCTAACTGTTTCACCCAAACCCTTTTGTGAGGCTCGAAGTTCTCCCTTCACTGCCACGTTTTGCATAATTATAAAAGTGTTTATATTGGAAATTTTTATTTTTTCGTCTATTTAACCATCAGACAGCCCCGCTTAGTTCCCTTTCTTTATTTCTTACCTTTCACCGGTCACGCCGTAGGTATGCTAGATCATAAGGGTGGTCAGGTCAAGTCATATCAGGCTTTATTCGGTATCTGCTCCCACAACAATTGCCGCACATGGGGGGAGGTTGGCACGCCTAGGTACGGGTTCCCACCGCGTCAGCCACTTGCATTTTCTCCCGCCTCTGGTATTCTTGGCTTGGGCACGACGACGGTCCCAAATGGGAGAGGAGGAGGAAAAAGTGTGGTATATGCTACACAAGTCTACTATAACTATAAAGCAAATCACGTCCAAGTATCCGTTCCTGCGCCCACCCTTTCGTGTGACATGAAAATCAAAAACAATGGTTGAAGTCTCACCAACATCGAACTCCTTTGCGGAAGCCTGGACCTCCAAAATTAATTTTAGTAAAGAGGTTTTTTTTAATGACTGGCGCCTGAACTAAGCTTTTAGATTTAGGCTGTTTGTCCTTCTCATCCTTAACGGAGGGGCCAATATGCATACCTGCGTGTGCCCTTTCTTGTCAGCAACCTCTCGCCTTACCTAGTAAAATTGATTATACGAAGCCAAAATTATCCACTGCTAGCTTATTCTAAGCGTTTTTTAAAAATTTAGTTCTTTTCCATTGCCAACAAAATCTTCACGGCCGCTTGTGTTACGCCTTTAGGGCTTTCCATAACGAATTTCGACTGTGCATCGAAGAATTACGCATTTTGCCCCTGAAGAACGAAAATTGGTTAACGCATCTACTAAACTTTACCTATAATTTGTTTTATTCCGTTACTTGATTCTTTTTCTGTTTTTTATACTTATGGAGCAATCGCACCTGCATTCGGAAACTCGTTCTCTTAATGAGTAGCAACATCAGTAACTTTTCTAGTAGGTTTATCCCGCTAGTGGTCTATATATGTCGATTTTCTGAGTGTACCGGCTAGAAGGCAACCATGTGTAGGTTATTTATCTTCTCTAAAGCCTTCCTAATGTCTTTTAAGTTTTTTTGCATGCATATCCTTCCGTCATCATGCCGACTCGTACAAATTCTGTGTCGGCAGTAGGTTTCGAGGGGTTTCTTTATATTCACTAACACACTGTCTGGCCGATCGAGGTCACTTCGAATTGACTTGGCTCCATCTTCCTCACTCACACAGCTCTTGAATTCCTGAATTTCTAATTGCGAACCGTGTATTCTTATTTTCCTTGCCTTCTAGGTGGTTGTTTCAGCGGTCAACGGGTCCGGACCGTGATCGGCGGCTGGGCTTGGGCCTGGGCCTACCTCAGCCATGTGCAAACGTAGGTTCCTGTTCATTGCCCGCAATGATTACTTTTCTGTCCATGGCAGCATTTCCCTCGAAGTTATGACTCTGAATCCTACATGCAGACATGTGGAAACTACTGAGGGTGTGCCACTCACCGTGACAGGTAGGTTTTACTGCTGCGCTGCGTTTCTGTTGTCTCTGTACGCAATATCCTGGTGAGCGTTTGTTATTTTTGTCATTACGAAGATCTGTGCGATTGTATCCTTATGTTTCACAATAAACCTGAACTAACGCTATTTTTGTCCATGTTTTGTCCTCTTAGGTGTCGCCCAAGTGAAGGTGCTCGCTGATCCGGAATTTCTAACCACTGCGTGTGAACAGTTCCTCGAATTAGGCATCGATCGCATAAAAAACACCATTCTTCAGACCTTAGAGGGTCATCTAAGGGCCATTCTCGGTACTTTGACCGTTGAAGCTGTCTACAAGGTTCGTAAAACCTAGTCTTCTTAATGTTACGTGTTGTAAAGCTCCAGTTGGTGCAGGGCTTCTTCAATTGCCAAGTTTTTTTCAAAATGTTCTTTATTTACCATCAAGGATAGGGATCAATTTGCCACACTAGTGCGCGAGGTCGCTGCGCCCGATGTAGGTCGAATGGGTATCGAGATTCTCAGCTTCACCATAAAGGACGTCTTCGACGACGTCTCTATCTCGACTCCCTCGGCCGTCCGCAGGTCGGGCTCGTCAAACGAGATGCAGAAATTGGGGTCGCTGAAGCCGAGAGGGACGCTGGAATTAGGGTCAGTCCTTTTTACTTCCCCTGATTATCTTTTTTTCTGATATCGGCTGTAACCAACTGTATTTTTAGCCTGCTGCAACATCTTCATCACATGCATAAATTTACCGAACCGCCTTCCGTAAATAACCATATTGAGTCTCGAAGGAGGAAACTTCTAGTAACTGTCTCTGGTGATGGGTTCGAGTAGGAATCCGCAATCTCAGGCTAATTTAATTTATTCCGGCGACCGCATCTTCTTCTGATCTTCTTGCGTTGTCAGTCCGTCGAACAGTGTTTTGGATTTCGCAGACTCTGATGCAATAATGGCCCGAACCATAAAGTTCTCTTCCCACCTGGTAGTCCTTGTAGTCACTGGGCGTTGTGGCTTGTCCCACGCCTCCAACATCTAAGGGGTTGCTGAAAGCATGAAGGTTCATTTGCCGTTTCTGATGATGACGCTCTTTACTGACAAAACTGACTTGAATTGTGAGGAAGACGTGCGCAATATCATCATTGGTTGCTTTTCTCATTCGCGCCATTTCCCAATGGCAAAACTGAGTCGAATGGATAGGGTAGTTGTTTTTGGCTCAGTGAACTGCAACTTTTTTTCGCTCCGGCCGCTGCAGATGATGGGCTCGTTGAGATAACGCTGTTCTATTGCACGTCAACAATTCTAACGAGCTATTTGCCCTACTTGCCGTGTGTTAGCTTTCTTTAATTACTTACCCCTGACAAGGTTTAGTGCTGTTAGATCGCCAGAACCATTTATTTATTCCATCGAGTTTTCGAAATTTTACTGAAGTCCATCACCCTAGATAAAAGAAACGGCCAGTCCGCATACCTGAAAGTGCATACCTGCGCCTTTTTGAACGCTTAGCCGGACTAATTTAAACTATCAATCCTTGCCTTGAGGAGTTTTTGCTCCAGGTTTTGTTGTCGGGCAGCTATATGACCGGCTGAGTTCTCCACACTGCGAAGGCAAACTTTAGTTTTTCATCGTCCGTACTTCCCCTTGTAATGCTAAAACTGCTTGGGAGAATACTGTAATATATCTTTGTATGCTGAACATTAGTAAAACGACATTATTCGAGTCCTACAGGACAGACTAGTGTGTGCTTAACAGGCCAAAAAAATCTTCCCGAGCCATTCAAACTCATTTGAAAATCCGTCACCACCCTAGATTTTTTTCGTTTTTAGACCTGCTGAATTAGCACACTCACTGTCAGTGTCATAAGAGGCAGATTAACAATGCCGACAAAGACAACGAGACTGGAATGGCCATTTCTGGCTCATTAGCCGTCATCAGCCAGTCATACCTTACGCAGGTGGTGCCCCACCGGAAGGTCGAACCCGTGACCCTGTTGATCAGAAGTCCAACGTTCTAACATTTTGAGTCACGGGCTTATCTTGCCGGTCTAGATCGGAAATATTAACATTCAT
>WEDG01014137.1:0-18263 GCA_017591395.1 Schistocephalus solidus
ATCTTGTCACTTATTCGTGTCGGTTTACATTGCAAAGAGTGTGACATACTATTAATTATTAAACAACTATATATGATTTCTTTATCAATATTGATCATTAATAAACACAGTGACACTCCAAAAATGTATACCATGTGACTTCATGTGTCAATGTCTGAAGCGATAAAAAGTCAAACATAATGATATATCGAAAATGGCCACTCAAATATATAAACAAATCCCCGAATCGCATTTCTTACGACTTACTCAGTCCATACTGTCACAACTGATGCTTAACCTTTTTTACAGGAATCAAGCACAAAGAAAATATGTGCAAGCCTTTTGGAATTATTTGATTTTAAACATAATCTTATTTCCTTTTTTTAAAATTAACCAATCTAATTTTTCTGTTAGCCAAGCAAATTTGGTATCAAGTGGGCTCACTTTACAGTATGCTAGAAATTTAATCAATTATTTATTAATTGTGTATCCCTATTTTGTGTAATTAAATGCAAAATGCAGGTTTCCATGCACCATTTATAAAAAATATTAATGGAGAAAAAGGATGAAGCAGTTTCTATGAAATGCAGTCTGGGTCTTGGAAGACATCGATGATATGTATGTACGTCTACACAGAACCGGCAAACAGAATCCAGACACAATGCATGTGACGTTGTGCAATACTCCGGGAAATTACCGTTAGGATTATTTTTAGGGTAAGGGACATATAAAGATTTCGGGAAAGGTATATTTAAAAGGGTTGGGTTTGGGCTCCTGCTACTTCTAGGGTTCATTGCTGGGCAAGGGTAAAGATAAATGTTGGTGTTTAGTTATATATTACGGTGTGTGGTGTTTTAACACAAAAATATGAACCCTTCCTGAAATTTGGCGACAAGTCAGCAATTGATGTGGGTGGGTGTATCTATTCCGATTTTCTGCTTAGGCGGCCATACAAGTACTCCATAAGAAAGTATATACTGCTAATCCAGCTCTATAATACTAATCAAATCACATAAACGCACACATCAAATATCTTGATTTATTGTCATAAAGAGTATTTTCTAGGCAAGGTTTGCTACATTTAGAAAACAGTAACGATGCGCCAAACAGGTTGCAAAGCAAAGATCACGGAACATGCGTTCTTCTCTTAGTTTTGAGTGTTCAAAGTTTAATATCCACATAAATTCGTCAAAATATTATATTATGCTTGTATTTGGTGAAGACTTCATCTGATTGTCAATAGAAGATAAGTAGACAACATTGGCGTAGTCTTCATCAAATTTCTGAACGATATTTTATTTCGAGAAAGTTTTAAAAGAGCTAAGAGCCTTATATGAAACCTGCTTCAAGAGAGTGCATTTCGCGAAAAATGTATTTAAAAAAAATATTTCAGGTGACCTAAAGATCTTTTAAAAATGACTGTAAAAAAGAAAAGTTATTTCCTAGAATTCGCTCTTAAAGGTAACGCAAGTGAGTTATTTCCTAAGAAGACTTGATCAAGCTGCAAAACCAGCCTTCGAAGCAGCCAGGTTTCGACAATTATTCTACACAAAACGTATTTTACACAGAGAAGGCAATAACAGGCGATTTCATGTTCACATTGCTGTAGGCGGTGAGGTTTACACTTACCATATTTAGACTCATTACAAATACAGCCCCTCATCAGCTTTTAAGAATTTGCAAGTAAAATTATTCTAATTTGACATTTTATTTTGACATTTTATTCCAAGCTGCACCCTAGAGACTTCATTTTAAATTATAAGGTTGGGGAGAGGTGAGTGAAGACGGTTATATTTATGACCAAATGCCACCATCAACCAGTGAATAATGGAACAGATGGAAGGCACGATAACAACGAACTTACCTAACAGCTTATAGATGATTATAGCCATTTACTGATGTCCGTAAACGCTGTTGAGCTTTGTAAAAAAATATTTTTGAGTTTGCAAAGATTGCCTTGATACGAGTGTTTAGTGGTTAAGGTGCAGCATAATTCCATGATATTTTAGAAACATCATGATGCCGGTTTTAGGAAGCACGGTGATTTAGTCGACCGAACCTTTACTCGATAAAACCTGCCTGCTTAAAAAGTATGACATTGTTGTTTTCATTCTTTTTTTTCTTCCCGTGAAAAATATGTTTGATGCAATGTTTTAGCAACACTTTACATTCTTGTAATAAATTGATAGCATTTTACATCTTCTACACTATTTACACTCTATATAATTAAATATTTATGATTTGAAACTGATATTTAATTCCAAATTAATCTTGAGACGGATCTGCAGTTGCATTTGATCTTAGGGTTTTTAGTCTATAAGGTATATATTTTCATCAGTAGGACTAGCATGCAGTGCTTCATGCCAGCAATTAGATGTCACATAGTGCGCATAAAAGAATGCAATGGATGTAGACTATCTTATGCATTTCCTTAACGCCATCAATCAATTAAAAACATAAATTGAAATTGATAGGACCTAGTATCGTCTACAAAATTCGAAATACTATTTTTTTTAATATAAATTTTATCGTCAAGAATTTTAGCTTTTGCAAAGTATTTCTTTTTTATTGTTTTCCAGCAAACATAATATTCAAGAAAATCGTCGTGCGCTTGCTTGACTGCCAAGATTTCTGTCCTTACATTAAAGGGCCACTCACACTCCCTGTCTTGTTTTTCGGTCTCTTAGAAAGATATGGTATCGTTGTATGAAAACCTCGCTATCAGCTATTTCGACTTTAAGCCACGTTTAAAAAATGGTTACTATATTGCTGGTAAGGTCTGAGACTTTCCTCTTGATTTCTTCTAATTCCGAAAGGAGATGTGGAGAATTCGTATAAAAAATAACATCTTAATTTAGACCAGTTGACACCTCCATTAAGACGTCTGCTTATTTCTTAGAATTGATTGAAAGGATATTTAAATGCTATCCGACACGAACTGGTTTCCATCGCGCACACGCTGATATCTGAGGAGTAGTCGTCAATTGAATTGTGAAGCGCTTTCTTTTGTTATGCTTATTCAAATTGCTTTTTGAATTTTGATTATTTAAAGTCACGAAATTACTTACCGCGATTTCGCAATTTATTTTATGACACGTAATTATGGGATTAGTTTTTAAATTTATAAATATAATCAGACTGAACGTAAACTATTCAGCATACCAGAAATATATTGCAACTATCAGTGACCTTGAAAGGCTTTTTTATGCTTTGGAAGATCATAGCAGGCACAGGGCAGAGCCAGCATTCTTTATTAAAAGATTATTCAAAAAAGATCAAAAGATTACTTTATGTGTCTAAAATGAATAAAACCATCTTTCTGGTTCTTCTAGCGACCTCGATTTTTGAGGAAGTAATGCCAAGGCTAAAAAAAATTTAATTTTAAGGCATTTAAAAACTGAGGGGAGGTACACTAAGAAGTTTTTAACACGAGACTCGCTGTCTCCACCTCCACATGGAAAAGGCAAACGGTGACGTCCAGAGCGATGTCGTTTACGAACACAGCTTCCTGTCGATAGCGTCACACAACACGACTGTAACTATGCTGACTGGTTATCCTTTCGGTATCCGCCCAACACAAGGAAAACATGTTTCAAAATTTCCATTAATTTCCCAATGAAATTATCCCTCATATAAAATGCACAAGCGAAGAAGAACAAGAACAGAAGCTTCAGTAACTTGACAATAATCTCAAACAGAAACACTACGAAAGAATTCAATTGACTGTTTACATGAAGGCAAAAAAACAACACACAACTCCTTATGTTTCACACAAAACTACCCAAGTTGCTCTAAATTAACTTGCGTGAGAACGCTTTTCAAACATATTCAGACTCATCGCTGCCAGCCAGAGGAAAAGTATGCTTGACCCGATATCCCCACGACCAAATAATGCAGAATGGAGATCGGAAGGTGTTTTTATAATCCGATGAAAAGTCGGTCGGCCTCAGAATACTTAAAAAGAAACCAAACAAAGTATATATTATGCACTATCATACATCAGGTTCATCGCGACTAAGCGTATTGTTGCCGGAATACATGTTGGCATTGAAAATCGGCCATACTCTACCATACTTAGCAGGCTCATGAAACCCCAAGACAAAAATTAACCCGACAGAGCAATCTGGTATTGTGCATAAAATCCGATTCCTTAACTGTCACTATAATAACAAAGGAAAAATCAGCTTATAGTCGGATAGCACATACATGAACATAAGTTGGTTGTGAAATGAGGTAAGGAAAAATCGCAAGTTGCTGCCCAAACCAACGAAAAGGGCCATGATTTTAACTTCGCACTTTTCAAGATGATCGCATAAGCTGAAATGAATACGAACCGAATATGTATTGAAGTCTGCTCCACGGTTGTGAACTCAATCAATCGATGTGTCGGTTTTGTTCCAGTGTATAGAGTACTGCGTCTTCACGCTTAGATTGGTGTCAGTTTTCATTGATTCGTTTGTACTCCAATCAATATCGCCATTTTGTAGTTGCTACTTTCGCTTACGAGGGACTTCTGCAGGAAGTTGAAAGCTAGGCTCGATAAAAAAAGAGCTATGTTGCTTGACTTAACTTCTCATTTGCTAATTTAGATAGCGAAAACTTTGCAGCATTTTGCGTGCATCATAATTCCAAATATAATTTAATCAAAATACGTAACCGGGACAAACTTATCAGTGAATTAATAGTAACAGCAACTATGACAGTGAAAGTCTTGCCAGCCATTAGCAGGCGAGTATCTAGACACCTCTTAAACACACTCATGAGGAGCAGTTAACTGAATTCTTTGCAAAATAATCTGGCCAGATGGCAAAAATGGTCAGAGAAATCGAGCCTTCTTTTCAATGTGCAAAAATGTCCCGTTATGCACCTACGTACAACCAATTATTTCCCAACTGCCAAGCTGATGGCATATTACCTCAGTGACACTCAAATTCCCATCAAATCTTCACAGAACGACCTCGTTTTTTTGGATACATAACCATCTGAAACAATCTTTGGAAAGTGTCAAGGCTGCAAACAAGGTCATGCGCGTACTGCAAGCTATCAAACGGGGGTTTGTATCTTTCGACGAAGACATCTTTAGTAAAGTGTACGACACCTTCATTCCAACTTACCCAGAATATGGCATAAAGTTATGACGGCCATGGTTATTAAAGGTCAAAATATAGCTCAAGAATGTGAAATATGGTGCCACAAAGCTAGTTATTGGTCTAAAATACCACTCTTATAAAGAGAAAATGATATTTGTACATCTAATGTATCTGCATGATGGCTGCAACGAGGTGATCATATCTTAGTTTACAAGATAATATCGGGCCTTGAGCAAGGATTGTTCTTTGAGGATATCATTCAGTGGCACTTCTCACCTCATCTTCGTGGACACGAAAATAAGTTGCGCCGGAAGAAGGCCAGGCCTAACCTCCACTCTATATTTTTTTCAAGTAACTGGTAGTTAAACAGAGGAATGATCCCCACCATCAGGCATCGAGGCGATGCCCCTACAGCTTTTCCAGAATCGATTGGATAATTATATGTTTTGCTTGTATTCCTTCGACGATCTCAACCTAAATTAAGAACTCGTCAACTTCCGACATGAGTTATTTGTAAGAAAAATGCTAAGTTTACTTCGTTAATACTATTTTTATAGTGAACACTGTTAACAGTCCATACACATAGTAATGGGACAGGTCAAGAATAAGGTTTTCATATGCGTTGCCTATCACCCTCACTAAATAAACTTAAATACAATGAAACTTAAATATATGCTAGGATAATTAAAACAATAATTGTTCGACTTGTATGATAACCAAATACATGCAATCTTAATCGTTTTCGTAAAGACCTGGAATTTGAACTTTGATGCAGTTGACTGAATGTTCAACGTTGCATCAGCAATTAAAAGTTGGGCTATGCCGTACACTTCGCATTGACTAGTTGCGCATGTATGAGCCATCAAATCGAACCAATCCAGACTCTAGTATATTATTCGTGCGTAAATAAGTTCGGATGTCTTGGAAGGTTGCCCAATGTGTGCTTTGTGTGAAGTGGCTGGCTGGCGGACTGAGAATCAGGCTGTAATGGCTCCTACTAAATGTGGCCGTTATGGCACTCCCACTCCGTGCAATCCGAGCCAGGTTTGGTGGCACGCATGGGGCGGCTCTAACTACCCAGCCTCCTCTGCCCTCTCCCATTTCCGGTCTGTTTTACTCTGTCTTGACACCGGGGTCTGGTGGGAAAGTAAGAAAAAGTGTAAGAAACGGTCCCTGCTCAACCTTTTCGTGGAGCACACGGTGGACATCGTTGTACTACGACGGTCAAACTGTTAGATTGAATACCATAAAAGGCACAGAGCACATATATGTGGACATTTTCACAATCGTGTCTAGCTACAGATGTCTGTCTTACGGTACTTGATCTTTTACAAAACAAATAGAGCCTTCTGATATAGAAAGGTATGAATTTTTGCCACCTTAAGAAGATAACGTAATAGAAACCATTGTTTGCGCCTCAAGCGTAACTTTACGGTAGATTTCAGGAAGTATAAATATACCCGTGTGTTTTCGGTAACAATTTCCTCAACATAAAACAAGGCTGTTAATTTAATCTTTACTCTCCCCCTACCCCAAACCTTATCCTTACAATTTACATGATAAAAACAATGCTCGCCGAAGTAAATTCAACAGTGCTCAACTGAAAAATTTGGAAACCTCGGCTTATCTAAAAAGCACGCTGTCACACACTAGAATCGATGACGAGGTTGCCAAACGTATCCACAATGCCAGTCAGTCTCTCGGAGGACTACAGGTCTCCGTGTGGAATCACAACGCTATTAACCTAAACACCAAACTGAAGATCTACAAGGCCGTCGTCTTGAAGGCACTCATTAACTGAGCACAGACATAAATTATATAATCGAATCAAGCAAGGAAGCTGAATCACTTCCACCTCAGATTTCTTCGCAGAATACTGAAGCTAAGATGGCAACTGCAGGCCTTTTTTCTCGTCCGGAGGTAAGATCGACAGGACGTGCTTGTTACCAAAGGGGATCAGCGATGCTGATGTTAGGATGGATCACTGGCTCGTCCTCTCCCAGATGGGGCTCCGACTTCAACCCAGACGAAGGCCCCAAGTTAAGTGACCGCCAGGTAAAATATATATTCTTTTGATAGAACTGACAGCTCATTTTTTTCAATAACGTATGACCAAGGTTTCATTAAATCATCATATTGTGACGACGGAATGTTTTTTTACCTGGATATAGTCAAATATTTAACTTGATTTTGAAGAAGATTCGTAAATGCGGAAAGTTGAGGTTTAAACAGATGTCCAATCAACTAGCATAAAAAAACTCCTGAAAAAGCATAAATTTTAAAACGACATAATATCTTCTTGAAAGGCCAGATTTTCAATCATTTAACTATTTATTAGACCAATTTTCAATTTTATAGCACAATAAAACTTAATTAAAATATATAGACGTCAGATGCTTCTTTTTTTGGCAATTCCATTAACGTTTTCAGATAAAGTCAACAAAATGTGTTGGAGAAAAGTTATAAATAGGAAAAAAACGATCATACCAAATACTGGGCCTCTTCGCACGGTGACATTTCTACGAGTGCTCCTATGTTGCAGAATGCGTAAAAACTACTGTCGCTCATATGGGAACGCACATCCGCTACCAATCCCTGAATTAGAATAGCACTGTCTCTCTTCAACCTGTGTTCTAGCATAGTCATAAGCCTGCTTGCTCACCTGTGCATCATCGGAAATCTGCAAAAACAGTTGTTTTTGGGATCAAAATAATTCATTTATTGTGCCCGAAAAGGCGCAATTTTGTGACCAATTTCAAAATGACGCTTTCTGATCCAAGCTTATAGATTTGATTATTTGATAGACGTTTGAACAAGACTGTGGACTCACATGTTATTCGATTTTTTTTTAAAAATATGTTTTCCAGTAATTTGGAAGTCCTCTGGCATGTACGTAGCTGCTACTTTCATGCTCTGAATTGAAAAGTGAATTTTATGTTTATTGATTATTACCCAACCGAAAAAGCGTGTTACTGAAACGATAATAGTAAACAAGACAACATAAATGTGCGTGAAAACACACCTCGCCGGGCCTCAGTGTTCTGCAGGATAATGAGAAACGTAGACCGTTCAAAGTAACCACCCGCGAATGATCTGGTTCTCCAAACCAAAAAGAAAACATCTGCAACAATTGATATGCATCACATTTTCATCCCCTGGGCTCTTTGTTGCGAATGTGGCACTCCATGCGTGTATAATCGTGAAGATTTGTTGGCGGAAACCGTATACAGTAGGTTGACATGGACTACGATTTCCTCAGGGCAACCGCTTTGCATGGTAACTGAAACAACCTTAATTAAAACGCACATAGAGAGGCTTTAATAGTAGATGAGCATTTAAATGATCTGCTAAAAATATGGAAATAGACAAAGAGACAAGTGAAGAGGATGTTGTGGAACTAAGCGGTCGGTAGAGAATAATGATTTGTTACACGCAAATGTCAGTTCTACAAACCAAACTGCACCTATTGTCAGCAATTTCCGTGGACAAAAAGTACGCCCGCATTTCATAGGTTTTCTGAGGTAGAAGCTTACCAAAACCTTTTTTTCTGTTGCACACTCAATTAGTGAAATTGCTATGAAGATCAGATCACGTTAGTGTTCATCTCTCCATGGGCTTCTTAGGAGTGTAAACCTCTAACTAAAAAACTGTTACGCCTCTAGTGCTAGCCCTCCATTAAAATGCCTACAGATCGGGATTGTGTAAAGCCGATTTATATAGGCAGGGGAGGAATTGAAATGAGCAACTGCGAGGACTAGGACATCCGGAACATCCTTTTTTAACTACTGTCATTTTGAACAGGTGTAGATTTTTCTTGCCACCCTGCGGTAGGTTTAACGCCCTTTGTGGGTGAATATTAATGCAACTGGATTTTCTACTGATATTATACCAGTAGAATCACATGACGGGCTGGCCACAAACGCCACGGATTCCGCGATAGGCCGCTTCTACGACCTGTTAAAGGTTCACTAGTCAGCAGTGCCTCTAGTCCCTATCGTCTCCTTACGTTTTACCCCAACCGTTGGGCTGTCAAATTGCACGTACCATCGACTTTGTTTCCTAAATACGTATTCGAAGCGGACATTGAAGTCATATCATGAGTTCTTAACATTCAGCCAATTACATGGAGCAACGACAGACGGAATTATTCTGTCATTTAACGTGATCTCCTTATTTAACTCTTACTTAACCACATTGGCTATCGATACAATCGACGAATTTATCCGGGAAATGTATGACGAGACCAACTAAAAACTCAAACGGGCCACGTTCTATAGTAAGGTAACAAACACTCAGCGCTTCTTCCATTTCCAAAGCATCCACCCTGTTGACCACAAACGCAGTTGTTTCAGAACCCTCTTCCAACGTGTTCAAACACCCTGCAAAGACGACAGAGGGAAGATGAAGGACATTAATTACTTCCATACCTCTTTTACAGCCAACGGTTTTCCAAAGTCCTTTATCTTTAAATGCCTCAGAAAGACTCAGTTTGAGTGGCCAAGCAAAGAAAAGCAAAGGTTTTGGCTCGCAATTTCCCTGCGTAAGGAACATTTCAGAATCGGTGGCAATAATCCTAAACCTTTTTTGTATTGGCCTGGCTCATTTACCAGAATGCACCATCAGACTCTTTGTTTTGAAGCCGAAAGACCCGCTACCAGTAACAGAACAATCTGCAATGGTCAATTGCTCATCAAGCTAAGGTTGTGATGCAAGTTATTTTAGTGAAACGAGCAAGCGCATGGGTACAAGGCTGCATGAACACTAACTTCCATCAACCGCAAACATACGTTGTCAGTTGTTTATGGTCACGCACAACAGCTGAACTACCATTTCGCTTTGGAAAAAACGAGCGTGAATGGTCTACCAGGCGCTTCGTAAAAGGCTCGACTCAGTTTGCCCAGGGCCAAAAAGGTAAACGAGAAAGTTGAACCGAAAGCCCACGCTAACGGAAAAATGGGATGGCTGCCTAAGTTTACCTGACCAAAGTCAACCACTGCCTCACCAATAAATCCGCACAACGGAGAACATCTCATGAGAGCAACATTGACTTATCAGTTCGCTGATTGACGTGCGGGATGTCAACCAGCACGCTGACTTGCCTCAACCTACAACAACTCCATTGGAGACAGTGGTCACGTGGCCCGTTGTCGTTCAAGCTTAGGGTGGTATAAGGTAGTCAGCAGCAAACGGGCAGGTTAAAACGTTGTGCGGCCACCATGGATATAATACAAGGCACGCGGTAAGCCTGACTAAATTAAGACATCCAGGAGCAGCAAGCACTTTCTTCTGATGAATAAAGCTAGAAGGTTATTGAAACTTCAGTAAAAATACACTGTGGTCTATGAACTTGCCCCCTCTTCTTCTTCGTCTTCTTTGGAAACTCCAATCTTTATGGTAAGTAGGTGCTCACCGATCGGTTACAGGACTCACTTGTCAAATTGTGCCTCGGGGCTCACTCTCGAGCCCCGACAGCAGCCGCTTGGCGGCAAAGGTTATAAGCAATAAAACATGTCCGACAAAGAGAATGGAGAACGGAATGGCCATTTTTGGCTACTAAGCCGTCATCAGCCAGCCACACTCAACCCCAGGCGCTTCGGTGGCCGAGGCTCAAACTCGCGACCTGTTGCGCAGAAGACGTATGTCTTACCCACTTAAACACAACCTCGTTGACTTGCCTATTTCGTAAGGAAATATTAACTATGGTAATTAGGTGCTCACCTTTTGGTTACAGGAATCGCTCATCCCATTGTGCCATGTGCCGCAAGGCGACTAAGGATATAGGCAAATAAGCATAACCAATAAAGACAAGGGAGAATGGAATGGCCATTGCTGGCTAATTAGCCGTCATCTATCAGGCATAGATTTTCTGAAGAAATGCATCTTTTCTTATTTAATATCTTACGATGCCTGAATATATATATATATATATATATTTATCGCCAGACAATTAAATCGGTTCGGCATCTCCATCGCTCACAACCCGGCGTCCTACATGCGCGCAGCACTTTCGCGAGTCAAAGACCCCACAGAAAAAGAGCAGCAAAGGAATTTAATTTACCGCATTCCATGTGAAATTTGCTTTTGCGCATACGTAGGCCACACGGATCTAATACTTGGGACCCGCATTAACGAACATAAACTGGCCATATGCCGACGCGATCCCTTGTCCCTCGTGTTTTCACACGCCGTGGACTGTGACCACCCCTTCAATTGGAACGCAATCGAAGTGTTTGCCATGGCTAACACCAAGCAGGTACGACAATTCCTCAAAGCTTGGCTTTCCAACACAAACAGCATTAACCGCCATATCGATCTGGACTCTCAATACGAAGGTCTGCGTGCCCGGCTCACTGATTGGGCCCACAACCTAACCAGGACCGCTTATCTGGGTCATGTTGAATCTCACTGTCTAGCAACCCCCCCCCCCCCGAAATGGCAAACAACAGGTGAGACTATTAACACCACAAACATCGGTGCACTTACCACTGTCCCCATCCTGCATCGATGACCATTATGTTTACCGTCTGCAGTCACATTCAGTTACCATCTCCCTTCGCCTCCGACACAGAAACCCCTAACAGCCCCCTTCCCCCAACTAACCGGCTCAAATTCAAATTATATGGCCATTCCTCACACCCCAGTTGGTTGTATGTCCTTTTCTGTCCTGCAGCACAAACTGGTCATCTGACCATTTCATTTCTCCTCTGTTGATTTCGTCTGCCGACGGGTTGGTGTGACCAACTTGACAATTCACGAGTAAAACTCGATTTTTTCTGACGAACATTCTGTCTTCATTATCGTCATAGGAATGCATTCTACCTCAGTTATAATATATATATATATATATATATATATATATATATATATATATATATATATAATTTCCTCTTCCTTCCCGAACATCAGAGCAAAGCGATGCTGATGTATTCTTTACTTTTCAGAATGACATCTTTGGAGGTCTGACTGCTTTAGAATATGAATGAGCGACTTATGATACTGTGCATGCCTCTATGATGGAAAATTTCACCCAAACGAACACCCGCGCCCAAAAAAGACGCGCTTGGATACAGCGAAGGTCAAACTCCATAAGTACATGCACTCCCATCAGGATGCTTTGCCGAAAGCGGATCATTTAATTGTCCTTGGTGACGTCAACGCCAACGTCGGTACAGACCACGCTGCCCGGAATAGAGTGCTGGGACCCCAACGGTCTGGTTTGCTGCAATGTTAAAGATATTCTTCTGCAAACCTGTGCGAAACACCGTCTTCTGCTAATCAACAATGTTTTCCCCTTCCAACGCCAGAGAAGGCCACGTGGATGCACCCTCAAATGAAATCATGACAACGCCACTTCCTTCACTTGCAAGCCTGCAAAAGCTTTTGAATCTAGAAAACCTAAGAAAACCCCAGTAAATATGTGTCATTTGCTATAGCTGGCGTAAAAATCAGTACTGTCATTACCAATGTGAAAATTAATTACACCTGAGCATCAACAATAGATGCCAACAGAAGCCAGAAATGGCCATTTCAAACTCCCTTGTCTTTGTCGGTTCCATATTATTTACATATTCTACACGTTGCTATGCGACCGCCTGTGAGGGCGTTAGTCTGATTTCCAGGGAACAACGGAACGTAACTTTTCCTTAAGCAGATCGGTGAGCTGCACACTATTATCATGCTCCCGATCGAAACCAACAAAGCAACGAGCCCGAGGCTCAATAGTAGAGCATTCCACTCAATTACTAAAGGTCGCGAATTTGATTCCCAGTTGTGCCACACTTGGGATTGGTTATGACTGGCTGATGACGGCTAATAAGCCAGAAATTGCCATTCCGGTCTCCGTTGTCTTTGTCGGTCTCATATTATAAGCATATGCTACACGTCGCTATGTGACCGTCTGTGAGTTCTCTAGTCTGAGTGCAAGGGACAATGGAACGTGAATGACAACAATGACAGTATTTTCTCATTGTAGTCTGTTTTGTTCAAAACCGCATCACGCCTCCTTTTTCAGCGGAGGGAATTATAATATCCTTGTCAGTTTTAATACCCTTTAACGCTTTCCTCTCTTCATGTGATAGTACTGAAACATGTTTTCGGTTTTTAAAGGTTTGCATGGTACTATTTCGTATAGTTAAACCGTTAAACTTCTGAGAGGTTCACAGTCGATATGGTGGATTAAAGCTTTCAAGAAACCCCAAATATTTTGAGTCAGAATGATTGTATTCCAGACCTTCTTTTGTTGTTGGGAGGATTCTTGATGACAGATTTACGACCTTATTTGAACAGTTATTGTTTGTGTCAGTTTGTTGTGAAATGTTTGACTATTTTTTCTATCTATAACATTCCGCTTCTTCTGTCGTTCGCGTTCTGAAGCATGAGCAATCGTTTCGTTTAGGAATTCAATTAATTGTGAAGGAAGCAGTTCTCGGCAAATATCCATGTGTCGCTCCTTAGAAATTTGGAATTTTTGGAGTCGGAAATGGGCATCAGTTATGAAAGCACCAAGCATGCTTCGCCCGTAACGGGTCGCTATTTGGTATCCCAGGGTAGACTTATAGGCAGGTTTTACGTGTACAGACTTCAGTATTAACTTATTCTTCCGACATCTGTGTAGGAAGTATGGGAAAGAAAGCATTTAAAGAAATACAGTTGAAGTTGAATACGTTCTATGAGAAATGGAGCTTATTGTGTACATTTTCAACACCGGTTCTCCCGGTCGTCATCAGACGCAGACGGGTAGAAAATGCGACAAAAACAGTTAACCTCCTAATTGCACGAAAACAAACTGATACTGGTGTGAACATTGGTACCGCTGAGCAGCCGCCTTGTGTATCAGCCTGTCCTAATTGGTTCTCGTTTCTTCTTTTTTTTCTTGCGATTTCTGTACACCGCATCCAACTCGATATGTCTGTTGATGCATGACTCATCTAAATGCATTGCCTTTAGGAACTCTCGACCTTTATTGAAGGGACAGGTGGTGACAATTCCTGTTTTATCCCGGTGCCTAGCGTATGCATAGCTGTTCGGGACAGATGTTCCCGCCTCTTTACTGCAAACTGATGTTTGTAGATGCGTGTAGAGGCGGATTTGCCTGTCTGACAACAAAACACGGCATCACATGCTTCACACAGGATCTTGTAGATAACATACGGCGACCGCTCAATTGTAAAAAGTTATTAATAGGAAAAACCTATTATATCAAAAGTGGCTTTTTTCGTAGAATTAATTGTCCACGAGTCTTCTTATGTTACAGACTGCGTGAAACCACTGTCGGTCATAAGCAAACACACTGCTGCTACCAATAAATGAAGTCGCAAAGCAGTGTACCTCTTTAATCGGCCTTCTAACGTAGACATTCACCTGCTTTTTCATTTGCTTTTCATCGGTTATCTGCAAAAACAGACATTTTTGGAATCAAAATAACTGTTTTATTGTACACGATAATACTTTATTTTGGACCACTTTCATAATGACACTTCATGATCTATGCTTTTCTTATTCAGTATGTGAAGGCAATTGTGAACAAGAATGTGGGTTGACCTGTTATTCGATTTTTGAAGAATAGTCTGTTCACAAGTTATTTGGAAGTCCTCTGGCATGTACGAAGCTGCTTATTTCATGGTCTGAATCGAAAAGTGAATCATTTGTTGATAATTTATGACCCAACTCTAAAAACGTGTTACTGAAACGATAAAAGTAAACAAGCAAACATACTTGTGCGTAAAACACACCTCGTCGGTCCACAGTATTCCGGAGGATGGTGAGAAAAGTAGACAACTGTTCAAAGTAACCACTCACGAGTTATCTGTTTCTCCAAACTGTTAAGAAAACGTCTGCACCAATCGATTAGCATAACTTGTTTGTTTCCTGGGCTCTTTGTTGCTAATTTGGAACTTCATGCGTGTATAATCGTGAAGCTGTGTTGACGGAAACTGGAGACAGTAGGTTGACATGGACTACGGTTTCCTCAGGACAACCGCTTTGCATGCTTACTGAAACAGCCTTAATTAAAACGCACATAGAGAGGCTTTAAAAGAAAATGAGCATTTATATGATCTGCCATACATATGGCAATATACAAAAAGCTAAGTGAAGAGGATAATGATACAAACCCGCCGACTTCATTTCTACAAACCAAATTGCACATACTGTTAGCGATTTCTGTGACCGAAATATACGCCAGCATTCCATAGGTTTCCTGAGGGACACGCCTCACAAACCAGTTATCAGGTTGCACACTGAATAATTGCATGTGCTATAAAGTTCAGATCACATAAGGGTTCATCTGTCCTAGGGCTTCCTAGGAGAGATAAGCGTTAACCAGAAAACGTTAACGCCACTAGTGGTGACACACTAGCAACCAAACAAAGTGAGACTGAACTTATTCCGCCCTGCAACTAGTACTTCCCAATCTACTGCTTAATTAAAGCACTTGTTACCTTTACACGAAACAGTCAAGATCAGTAAAGTTTGCTTATAAAAACCACATAGACAACGAGCAACCCCTTGCTCGTTTCTTGATCTATACTCGACGATGAAACAGTTTTTAACTCGCGAATGTTTCATTCTAGAACAGTTTACTTTCTTACAGCCATGCGGATGCAACTCAATTCTACCGAAGACAGGCATGTCCAGAGACATAAATGATATGAAGTGAAATATTCATGATTTTTACACGTTTCCTTTGTTGAACATAAAGCACATCATGATCCTGGGGTTAAATACAACCTACCGTTACCCAGATACTAAGAAGACCTGAGATAAACGCAGAAGGTGAGCGAAAAGATTGAGAATGAAAGAGAGAACAGTAAATGCATGGCAATATAATGCTTGCCCTCCTTTAAAATGCTTTCGCATAAGGCTTGTGTTTATGCCGATTTTTATATGCAGGAGGGGAATTTAAATGAGCAAATGTGAGGTCTAGGAGATCCAGAACATCCTTATTTAACAACTGTCATTTTGACCAGGTATGGATTTTTTTGCCACCCTGTGGTAG
Organism: Schistocephalus solidus; assembly: GCA_017591395.1. Classification (NCBI taxonomy): domain Eukaryota; kingdom Metazoa; phylum Platyhelminthes; class Cestoda; order Diphyllobothriidea; family Diphyllobothriidae; genus Schistocephalus; species Schistocephalus solidus. The sequence goes on from WEDG01014137.1 coordinate 16,066, forward strand.
GCTGAATCCCTTAGGGGTGGATATTCATGCAACTGGACATTCTACTGATATAATGAAAGAAGTATCACATGAAGGGCTGGCCACAAAATCCAAATACATAGTAAGCTTGAACCTGTTGCAGCATAACAGCAAGAGAAAGGAATACCGAGAAAGGAAAAAAGGGTATGAGCCTCCGTACTTTACATCAGCGTATGGCAAGAACTCTACCTCAGACAGGGAATACATGAGATTTGTGCGCAAGAAAAGCTTTTACCAGTAGTGACCCATGTTCCAAAGCTCTGTTGCATACAACTGTAACTATGCAATATAAAGTGGAAGGGTGTCCACAAAAGCACGATCTTAGAAATATAATTTGTTTTGTTTCGTTAGCACATGGAGTATCAATTTAGAATCGTCAGGAGAGTTATGAAGTGACATATAATTCCTAATGCAATTTTGACAGTGATCACATCGTCTGATATTTTCCTGGACCTCATCTGTTAACTTTTTGTCAGAAGGCTGACATATACCACATTAAGATTGACTGTAAATCAACGTTTGATAATTTTTTGGACGCCACTGATAATCTGCATTACTGTTTCAAGAGTTAAACATGATGATGTCTTACACGTAAAGCAGACAAGCCTTTAATCTGCTTCCATGCTTCGCACGACGGCGGAAAATGCGTTTGGGAGTAAAAACTGATGATTTTAGGCAACGTACTCTATACATCTACAAAGAATTTATCTTATAGAAAAAAGGTCTCACGTTTAATTAATGAAAGTCTTTGAAAGGTTACGTTGTAAGTTCTAAGTAAAACCGCGTTAATATAAGCCACAATCTGTTAGTTTGCAAGGCTAGTTTTAGCGCAGGTTTGATTATTTTCAGTTAGACAAATAATCACATGATCGGACCTGAATTGACCTCACTAACTTTACGCTACCTACCTGAATGGCATGTTTGTTTTACACTGACTTTTAATTATTTCAAGTGCCGCGATTAGTTTTTATAAAAATATTTAGGTTTCCTTTTAATTGAAAGCCTTCTGAAAGTCACTTTTATGTTACTGGCATACATGCTATCATCGGAAAACTATTATTGAGCATGGTGGACTAAAGCATTTCTTTTTTTCCGGCAAGCATCTGCGTAAACCACGTGTCTTTAGTTATGAACCATACAAGTATTAAGTAACGGTGAAAATAGTAGCCAACATCTGTTCAAATACAACGTGTGATATCCACTTGTGGTGAGAAAACAAAAACTCACGGTATTTAGAAAGGCAAATGCGATAAGATCCATATTTGCCTTCTAAAGTGGATGAAAAAATGAACTGCTCGTGAACATGTTTATTAGAACGCGAAATTTGCACAAATGTTACCTACCGTAACCAAACTGGCCATGTTTTAGTGAGGGAAACGTCAAAATGATGGGTTTTCTTCTCAAGTGAAGGGGTAAAAAACGTGATATAACTTGTTCTTGCCAGTCATCTTGGTCTTCTCATGAGTGGAGGTAGGACGGGTAGCAGGTTTTCCTGGTGTTAAAGGGCGTGTTTTTCAAAAAGAATAATAAGCCATTTGTAAACTACCGAAACGACAAGAAGCTTCTCTACATAATTGTTATGCCAGTTTGGAATCCGAGCCAAAGTGATGGCTGACATGTCAGTCTCACGTTTTCTTGTTCTATTGTTTAAGAGCTGCCCGGCCTATTAACTTGTAGCATTTAGTTACAACCCTAATTATACCAGGATAATTAAACTTGTCCTAAAGACGAACTCTCACAATTTTTCATTAATATATCTTCTCGGCCCGTCTAAGCCCGTAGGCTAACAGATGTGCGATGACATCTTATATCTACTGTGAGCCATACATAGATCGATGCATTGTTCGAAATGGCTTTATTTCACCACAGCGTGCACATCCAAGATAAATTTATGTGGGCCTAGTTTTCTGTGAGCCTTATGTGTTTTGGCCTTGCCTTAATTATACACTGTGACAGGTTTGAACTACGTGGAAATTGTGTCTACCATGCTAGTTCATGTGGCTATGGTAGCATTTTATTACGTAAAATGTGACTCCGACATATATATTGATAGGTTGAGGTGCGGTTGGGCGATAATGATTAAGATTCCATAGAGTGTCAAAGCTTCTTTACTGAAGATAATATGGCTAAAAACAACAGTGAAATGTCCACTGTACTGCAGCCTTTAGGATAAATATGTT
>WEDG01014140.1:0-10956 GCA_017591395.1 Schistocephalus solidus
GGAAGCTGCGAGGAAAGACTCGCCAATAATTTCACACCCTTTGTCGGTGCTCTTTCATCACATTCAGCTATATAACTTTCCCGCTTTATTACAAAAGCGACAACCGTCGTATTCAAACTGCTGCATCATCATAGATATCAGAAAGATCATCAACAGTGAAAATTCTGGGCTCGCCAATTATCGAAACTGTACAGTTCGAAAGGAAGATGCTGAAGACACAACATTCGATCGAAGTGCCAGACAAACGCGGTTCGACCAACGACGCTTCGACTGTGCCAGCAAACTGAAAGGTGGGAAAACAGAGAAAGGTCGATCGAAGGTCAGTTCCTCGAGGTTCGGCAACAGAATATGCTGTTCTGCGTGGCTGACAGTATCGTCTCTTTCGGCATATCGTTTGCCGCTGTGCAAAATCTGGAGATGTAATCGAGCGAGATCGGCTAACTCGGTCATGGCTGCTTGTTCAACGTCGACTTAAACCGAAAACGGATGCACTCAACGATAACGCAAACGTGAAACCACCACCGCCAAAACCATCGTCACTGCTCGAAAAGTAATGCGAAGAACAGTGTTACCTGCAGTTTCGATAATCTTTGGGCTGCTGAAAGAGTCGATGAAACCGGCTGAAATATGCTATACCTAAATAGTTGGTCAGATCAGAACTGCCTCGAAAGAATCCAGAGGAAAGCCACCAAAATGGTTAGAAGTCAAAGCTCCTTGCCATATCCAACCCACCTAATGAATCTTAATCTGTTCCCTTTGAGTTATAGGCAAATGCGTGGTGATCTCCTGCAGACATTCCGCATTGTGAAGGGATTAGATTGTTGCCTGGAATTCTCGGACTTCTTTGAATTTGCCACCACGACCCATCTCCGAGGTCACCCATTGAAACTGCGTGTCCAGCAGGCGAGACTGGATGTGCGCAAGTTCTCCTTCTCTGTCAGAGTGGTTAAACCATGGAATGCCCTCCCTGAAGACGTTGTGATGTCACCATCGCTGGAAAGCTTTAAAAGGAACCTTGACAGTTTTATGTTCCGCAACGAGCCTGAGCGATGAGGCATTTATCTTAACCCTCGAGAGTCGTGCACCACTTGTCAAATTTTATGACCGCCTTTCGTACCTTGGCAACCCACACGGTTTCTCTGTATACCGCACTTAATTTTACGTTACAAATAGGGTGCTCAAAGGCCCATGCCTATTTCCCTCAATAAATTGAATTGAATTGAAAAAAAAAGTTCCGTTGGATTTTTATATTATGGGAAGTTTATTCCACATGGCCATGGCGTTTACCGAAAAGAACCGTCGATACTTAACTGTGCGAGCTAATGGAAGAAATAAAAAGACATTGTGATGACTGCTGCACCGAGGATGGTCAAGCTGCCTCACAGTGGTAAGGGGGTTAAATGTACGACTATTCAAAAGCTTAAACAGCAAAAAGAGTCCCTTCTGCACTCGGCGAAACTATAAGGGATCAATGTTTACAAGCCCACAGCGTTCTTGATACGACAGATTACGGTGCTCCAACGATAAAATTCTTTTCGTGAAGAAGTGCTGGACCGATTCTATTTTCTTCGTTCGCTAGCGCGCAGAAGGCTCAATAGAAACGAGCAGTATTCCAGGCCAGGTCTAACGTACATTTTATTAATGTAAATTTGACATTGCATATGTACAGTCAATATAAAATTGTGGACAGTCAAAATGTTTTTGAGTCAAAGCATGACATAACTTCGAATGCATTCTTACGGTTCAAGGTGAAACATTGTGGAAACAAGTTGGAGCCCGAAAGATTTCTTTTTATGTAAATATGTTACAGGAAGGAACTGCAACGTCATAAAAAAAGCTTTGCACATATATACAGATAACGGTAATATATATAATTTGAAAAAGGTTATTTATTTTTTTATTGATTTAGAATTTATATTTGGTTAGCACTGGCAAGGCACTGTCTAAACAAACATTAGTAACGAAATAAAGTAATGGCAATGTGTGGAAATAAAATGTACTAATACTTAATAATAAATAAATAATAAATAGGTTATTTGATTTGGCACTGCTTGGGCGCCATCAAATCCACAGGAAAAAACCTAAAACAAACTCCTCCTTTCAATTCAATTCAATTCAATTCAATTTATTGAGGGAAATAGGCATGGGCCTTTGAGTACCCTATTTGTAACGTCAAATTAAGTGCGGTATACAGAGAAACCGTGTGGGTTGCCAAGGTACAAAAGGCGGTCATAAAATTTGACAAGTGGTGCACGACTCTTGAGGGTTAAGATAAATGCCTCATCGCTCAGGTTCGTTGCGGAACATAAAACTGTCAAGGTTCCTTTTAAAGCTTTCCAGCGATGGTGACATCACAACGTCTTCAGGGAGGGCATTCCATGGTTTTAACCACTCTGACAGAGAAGGAGAACTTGCGCACATCCAGTCTCGCCTGCTGGACACGCAGTTTCAATGGGTGACCTCGGAGATGGGTCGTGGTGGCAAATTCAAAAGAAGTCCGAGAATTCCAGGCAACAATCAATCCCTTCACAATGCGGAATGTCTGCAGGAGATCACCACGCATTTGCCTATAACTCAAAGGGAACAGATTAAGATTCATTAGGCGGGTGGGATATGGCAAGGAGCTTTGACTTCTAACCATTTTTGGTGGCTTTCCTCTGGATTCTTTCGAGGCAGTTCTACAGGCCTGTCAGTCTGACTGCAATATGTTGCAAGGTTATGGTTAAGGTTGTCAAAAAGGTATTAATGATTCATTTAGAAACCCATAACCTCTAATCCAATGCACAATACGGCTTTCGTAGGGGAAGTACGTGTCTTCCGAACTTACTTTACACGATGCAAAGCTGGAAAAAAGCACTCGATGCAAAAGACACTGTGCATGGGACTTAAATTGATTTCCAGAAGGTCTTCGATAATGCTCCGCACCAGCGTTTCCTTTACAAGTTGAGAATGTTGGGTCTTGAAGGCAAACTTCTTACTTGAACCGAGCAATTTCTCGTTAGTCGTTCCCAAGTGGTCTGTGTAGGTGGAGCGCGATCAAAGCGCACAGTTGTGGAGAATGCAGTTCCGCATGGTCCAGGGCTCAGACCAATCTATTTCTCATGTTAATTAATGATTGTGTACAGGAATTGGGCTGTGACTTTGCTATATTTGTCGACGATGTAAAAATCTGGAAAGTTATCGACAATGCTGCTGATGGAGACAATTTCCCAGACAATCTTCGTCGATTGGACGAGTGGTCCCGCAGATGGCTTTTGTCCTTCAACTCAAACAAACGCGCCCTGCTTCGTCTGGGAAATCGAAATCAGGTCACTGATATGTGACCCTACTATTTTAACGTTATGCCGCCCTAAGAAGCAGAAACCCAGAAAGATATCGGCGTTTAGAGGAGAGAAAAATAGAAGCCTTCTACGCAATGTTGTGAGGTGGCTTAATCCGCCAATTAAATGTAGTACTTTATCATGTAAGCATTTAAAGTTTTCGATGAAGACTGCTTTTTAAGGCCTTGAATATGCGATCCAAGCCTGGCGACCGTGGACCCAGCAGGACTACAACCTGCTCGAATCGGTGCAGCGGCAAGCCTCAAAATTAGTAAGAGGTTAATGTGAACTACCATGTGAAAACCGCCTTAATAACCCACAGCTCTATACTCTGATTAAAAGGCAGTTGTGCGGAGACTTGATAAAAATCTTCCGTATCGTTCGTGGCATGGATTGCGCTCTCCTGTGTGAAAACATTTTACAACTTGCCACTTCGAATAATCTTAGAGGCCATTCATTCAAACTTCGTGTGCCTCAAAGAAGATTGGACGTGAGAAAGTATTTTTTTCTCCAACCCTGTCGTGGATACGCGGAATAACCTTCCTAAGCCGATTGTCATGACCCAGTCTGCGGAGGCGTTCAAATGCCGGCTTGACATAAATATGCTGCAACCCCATGAAGATTATGTGACTACTTAACCTTGAAAAAACCAGTGTAAGACATAAATCCTCATCCATTCACTTGAATGTAAGTTCTTTAGATTGCTTCTTCTACTTGTGATTTTTATGTAACAAATAACGAGTTCAAAGGTGAAAGCATATTTCCGTCAAATACACTGAACTGAACTGAAGGTGCACTGTGTAGTCCTTCTTCCTTCAGTGTTATGGATCTGCTTTTCTGCACCAGTTACAGGTGTGTCTGCAAACGATGTTTCACTGTCAACTGAGGAATCAGCAGATAATGGACTGCATAGCCAGCGATATTGCCGTTAGTATAAAGCCTGCCACAGGGTTCAGAGTCCGCTAAGACAATCAGAACAGAAGAGAGATTCCACTGACTCTGTACCCAAAATTCTCGAGAGATGTCCTGAATTGTTAAAATCTAGTGACAGCTTTCATTAAAAATAGATAAATTTACTAAATTTTGAGACATCTGTTTGGCTTTATTCAGATAGCTATGTCGTTTAAAGTACAAACTCGTGGTATCTGTCTGTGCATGCCAGATGAAAAAATATAAAGACATCTAGATAACTTGTGCCCCAAGAGTGGTCGATCTGCCTCAGAGTAGTAAGAGGGTGAAAGGTTGGACTGCTTAAACGTTTAAACAGTAAAAATTGTCTATTGTTTAATCTGCGAAGCCACAACGGGTCGAGGTAAGTAAGCACAGATTATTTAACGAAATATCAAAACGGTAGGAGACGAGCAAATTTCAGACCGAAAAAGTCGATCCCAACCTCAGCTTTTTTTAAATTTTTGAATAAAAATTGGTTTTTGATCTCAGGTGAATGCCTCCCCGCCGACTTATTATCGATAAGTTAACGTTCGCGTATATCGACCGGTATTTGTACCGTTTTCACGCAACTTTTTAATTTTTTACGCTAGCAACACACTATTTGTTCCATTTTTTCAAAAATTGTGCTTTTATATTTCTTCTAGTACGTTTATATTGTCTTCTGTTTCGTTTTCCGCTTGTGAATTTATCAATAAATCGTTTTATTTTCATATATACTATTTTCCTAGCGTGTCAAATTTTCTAACTATGCCTTACTCTACCTATTCTGAAAATTAATGCATTTAAGACAAAATTATTGAAGAAATAACCTCTTTGTGCGTTAAACCAGAAAAAATTAGTCTACCGCCAACTACTGGATTCCTAAATCTCCGACATGACGCTGTACTTGCCCATAAAACCAATCATCGAACAAAGTTATTGACCAATAATTGCCTCAGTGCTTAAAAAATTAGCTTACCGCGACTAGGTTAGTTTACTCGGCGCCCATTGCTTCATAATGGATCCACTATCAACCCCACTCTCCGACTATGAATGGAAATACCGTACCGATATTAACCAGAGAATGCGGGTTCCTGAGAAATTGTCCGTCGACTCAGCTCGATCGGATCTCATCTCTGCTGATAATGATTACTTCTCGAAATGCCATGGCCCAAGTAAGTCTTGGTTCTTCCTGTAACTTGTTTGGCTAGCAGTAGAAGCATATGAGGACATTGAATCAACGCCTGGATATAGCCCAGATATTCTAACAAATGCTGACATCCAGAGGTACTTTGATTGTTTTATCCAAGTTATTTACTCCGAAAATTGGTCTATTAAAGGAAATATGTCGAAAACTTTCATGAATATTCTCCTGCAGGAGTTCTATGTGATGACTAGTTTTCTTAAGTGCTGTATAGGTTCAAGCTGCTATAAGGGGGTGGGAGGGTGACAAGAAACTATGATAAAGACTACTTTCGTTTTTGCACCCTAGGAATCCGTTCAACTTTATCGGTCAATCTTTAAGCACATACATTTGTTTTATTGTTTTTATTGAACATAGGTCCTCCAATCCCTTATTTTTTCATGGATTGTTATCCTCTATTTTTTTGCTGTATTATAGACGAAACCATGCCACGTGAACCTTGTATTGTTGCTAATGCCGCGACATTTTAAACACAACTTTAATTGCGGGAGAAAATTTCAGGGCACGTTTACAGTTTGTGCTGGTTTATAAAGAAAAAAAGATCGTCTCAAATTATGGCATCGTGAAATCCTGAATTCCTCTTCCAACTGTTTATGTCAGCAATTTTCTACTTAAGGTAGTTGCGAAAATTGACCTTGTGCAGACTGGCTGAAGCGGCAAACGAGCAATCTAATAAATCCACTGAGTCAGATTATTCCGATTGTTTCTGGCAAATATTTACTGACTATAGTAGTTCGCTTGTCCACATCACTACAATTATTGACCAAAGTTCGGGTTAACAGGAGAAACAAGACATTAACATTTGGGATTTATCTTGCCAGATCCCAAAACTACCGTCTCTGGCGGCGGTAGTCGCAGCCAGGTCCAGGTCATATGCTAATGGTATCATTGATTCCTGAAAAAATGAACCTATTTTGCCGGCTCATCCTATTTGTTTTTGAAAACTTGATCAAGGTTCACATATCCCGATACGCGTGCTTTGTGTTTCCGAAGTTCAAGATGACTGTAGCTGTCAGGCTGCCTGTGTGCCCGTTCCAGCTGGTTTAATCGGCCAATTGGACCGTAATGTAAATATGTATGGAATCATCTGTATTAACAAAATTGAATAAATTTCAGGACAAAAACAATGACAGAGGGTGTTCCACGCTGTTTTAGCTCTCGGCTACATTTATAAACGTAGACTTCATATGCTCTCATCTCTAATCGCCTGGACAACGTGTTACCGTGGAAGGAAGATGGATGCTGTTGAGCCTCCATAGTTTTAAACTCAAAATAGCGGATGTTCCTTCCGATGAAAATAGATGAATCTATGGGGTAGCCACAAAAATAGATAGAACCGTCTATGGAGTGGAAGTCTTCCAACCAGATTTACGAAAGACTGACATCGTTATCTCAACGAAGAACACTGATATTCTTGGTTAATCGGGTGACTGCTATTGTCGACCATTTCGGTATATCAAGGTTAATGCTCAGCGGTTTTCTTCCCTGCTTGTAAATAGGTCTGAATATGCTCTTTATCTAATCAGTTAATTTCCCGAATCCAGGCCTGACATTGTGTTTTCATATTCTTGTCTCCTGAATCGTTAGACACAGTTTGTCTTCCCCCAAAAATTTGCCTCCATAGACAGGGGATCGTAGAGCCGTCTTGTTTTCTTCTTTCCTCTTCTTCTTATACTCCCGATATCTTCCGAAGCATATTTCAGTGCACCTTATACAGTTATCAGTTTTTGCCTTTGAACCTGTCTATTAGAAACTGCTCGTTTTCAAACACCCGTGGGGATCCAAATGCCCTTGCGCTTCACCTTATTACTTCTTTTTGATAATGAGGCAAACTTCTTATCTACTGAAAACACTAGTACATCGGCCTGTTGATTCCATTTTATACCGCGTCCATTGGGTGGAGCATTTATGTTTGGAAAAATGCCAGGTTCCCCTCTGTCCTGCACATCTTGAATGCAAACATAAGTCCATTCTTGATTTATCTATAGCTTTATTGGGTCTTGAGGAATGGTGTGCCTTATCCGGTTGCGCCAAGTGCAGCATATTCTCGCCAATAGGTTCCATAAGCTACTTTTTGGGTACCTTTCGAAACACCTTTTAATAAATTGGATCGATAAGATCTAAGCAGTCGTAGAGCCCTTGAGTTGTCAGTCGGGAGTTATGTGGTAAACACTTGGAAATTCTATGATATATGAGAGCATCGTAATTGATAGCGCTTTGACGGTTTGGATTGGGTTCTTGCTATAAATAAGGCTTAGACTGCAACCTCCACACTTCAGCCTTGTGTATGAACTCTAAATCCGAGTGGATATTAGCTCTCTGTATGCGAATTCTGCTGCCTGTGCAATTTTATACAATATCTAATTCAGTTCATTTCGTGACTTCAACAGACGCCAGCATGTCATGATATCTAAATCGCAATGCCATATGTGATAACTGGTATCCTTGAAGCCGTCTGCCCTCCAAAACCAGCAAGCTTAATCCAAAAGCATAGCACTTAGATTATAGTAGTTACTATGTATTCGGCTGAAACTGCAGCTGCGTGAGTTCAGAAGAGGAGTTCTTCCAGTGCCAATCGCCGTTGGCTCAAAAACCCGCTTTCTTACACTGATATTTTACGCGAGTACTGATGAAGATGATTTAAACTCGTGACAGGACAGACATGCGCACACGAGTAAAAGGGAGCTAAACAGATGTTCTCGGCAGTTTTTCCATAAGTAACTTATATTACTATTTTAATCGATTTCCTAATTTGGTTAAAGAATAAAAATCAGCAGGTCGTGGGTTCGAGCCTCGAGTGGTGGTGTACTACCTGGGGCTGGGTATGACTGGCTGATGACGGCTAATGAGCCAGAAATGGTCATTTCAGTCTCCCTTATCTTTGTCGGCATGGCTAAGTTGCCTATAATGCTACTAGTCGCTATGCGACTGCTGGCGGAGCGTTAGTCCCAAGGCAGAGCGGAACGAGTGAGTTCCGTTAACGATCGGTGAGCATCCATCAATTGATGGTCTGTTTTTAGTTAACACCTTATTTAGTTACCTGAAGCAGTACCTGCCGACCCGCCTGGAAAGCTTGACGGCATTCTTTTAGGCCATTTATGGGACGGCTTCATTGACGTCACGTTCAAACAACAGAGACGTTCTGTATATGTCTCACCAAACGCTTGCGGCCGTCAATTGTGCTTGATTCCTGAAACTCGACGGCCGTCAGAAGGACTCCTTTGCGGATTTCTGTGGTCTATAATGCTGCTTTGGCACATCACGTTCCGTCTTCTTAAGAAGTTTCTGCGCCTCTGCACAACTTCTCGATGACTGTGGACTAACAGTGTTTTCGTCAATCGATGGAACATAGCATCTGCGCTAAAATAATCTGTAACCATTCAGAGTGTCTAACGGTTTTTGCTTGTTGTGTTCGGGTTTCAGCTATCGGACCTCAGTATGGACCAGTGGACGGGGAACAATGAGAGATCCAGTGATGAACTAAGTTTCTGCTGTCGCAAAAAACGTACTGTAAGGTGTGCATGCAGCTCTTGTCGGTATTGAGTTTGGCGAAAAACAGGCCGCTTCTAATTTCGTACCCCACTCGTCCCTCGAGTTAAACACAAGAAGGCTTGATAAAGGACTGTATGATTGCAAACTGACGTATGTGGGCACGGTTCATTGTCTAAGGCCGCTACGTGTGCTTTGGCAGCAGACGACGTAAGATAATCGCGTGCCTTCGTAACTGAGGCAGCCTAGTGCATTTGGTTAGAGAGAAGACTGATTTACCTCTTATCCCGCTTGACGATCCCACATGCGACCGCGTTCTTGACGACGACACATGCGGCTGGCTGTTAATCTTTTGTTATTGCTTCTGTGTGCTCTCAGGCATTGAGCCTTCTTTGAGTCCGCAAACCTATCCAAGTAAAGTCATGACTCAGGCAATCGATTTTTTATTACCTTTTCCTCGTCTTCCCGGAACCATAATTTCTGGAATAAAGAAAACCATGGCAAACCAAACACTCAAATAGGTTACAAGAACTGTTTAAAGAAGGACCTTTTGATGCTGAGCGCGGAAAAAAATGCCACGCCGCTTTGTTTGGTAAATATCATAGACTTTTGAGGTACTTGGCCCAGTTCGCGACCTGGCTGACTATACGCAGGTCGCCACAACGTCATTTTTACTTTGCGGTTACAAAGTGAATTCACTTTAATCTATGCTAATCATACTGGCCTTTTCCAGTTTGCAAGTCATATCGACGCAATCAGCATTCTAAGCAAGTTTTTGTTTGCTGGTCACGCGAGGTTCCGTTATCATCACTGACTTCCCATGCACGGCCTAGATTAATCCATCCATTGTTTGAAGTTCTTACATCTGCCGCCTAACAGAACAGATGGCCTTATAGTTGCAGTCTCGATACTGGACTCAATATAGAGTTAATTCATGTAGTACAACATGCCGACTGTTCGAACTACTTACGAATAGTTCAGAAAATGGCGACAACCTATGTACACCTATTGTATATTTGCACGGTTACGTAGAAATAATGGAGAAGTAACATAAAGAGTACAAGAGATACTGAGATAAAAACGTCTTTCGGCCGATCATATCCAACCCGCCTTCCGCCAAGGTCATTTGTGCAAGCAACACCGCATGGGCGGTGACTGGTTTCATGATGGAATATGCTCTTCATCAATTAGTTCGGGGTGCGGTGTCGGAATGAAAACGGTCGTTGGTCTCATTTTCAATGTTTTTTGCTCGTTCCACGTCTGCTTATCTCTCCGATGGTTCCTGCAATAGATGGCCTATCTGATTAAATGTTAACCGAAATTCTCAAATGTGTTTTCGATTCAAACAAATCACTTAACTAGGGTTGTCGATGGGACAGAGCAATCGAAGTTCGCGGTGAGGTTACTGCTGTGCAGGACAAAATCCGGTCGAGTCGTAGATGACGGTCCGATACGCGCTTGAAGCTATCATGGTGCGCTAAAAGCCGTGGCTTCGTAGGTCACCAACTGGCCGAATACCTCGGCCCGCTTAGTCAGTTCAGTGTGTGTTTGTGTGGCGTTGCCGACTGGTGGATTGAGTCAGGCTGCAATGGCTCCATCTTAGGGTGACCTCTAACACTCTTACGCATGTGGGATGCGAGACACTCAATCTATTTTGTGTGCGATCCTGGGGTTTGTGTTTAGAGAGCCAGGTCGCATGCGTGGCACGTGCAGACGTGATCATTAGATCTATCAATAGCTACTCCCTTCCCTGAACCGGTCCACTAACCGGATCGGACAATGGTTGGAGTCTGCGACTGGGTACCGCGAGTGAGGTCGACGGCTCAGCGCATTTCCCTAACTATAAACAATCTGCCGCGCTTGAAGCTATCATGGTGCGTTAAGCGCCGTGGTTTGGAAGGTCCTCAACTGACAGGGTAACTGTCACCCCAGTGTGTGTTTATGTGGCGTGGCTGCTTGGCGGACTCAGAGTACTTACTACTTTACGTGTAACGGCTGCGATTATGCCTGATC
>WEDG01014141.1:0-21633 GCA_017591395.1 Schistocephalus solidus
TTTGCTTCCGCTATTTTGTTTGCACGAGTACAGGAAGTCTACGGCAGCGTCAAAAGGTCGTCCGTCTCGGGAAAAAAATGTTAAAAGAGGAAAATTATAATTTCTTTTCTGTCGGTCTAATGTTTCACTGGCAATCAAATGGACGAGAGAGTTCAGACGCTGACTTTCCTGAGGAGGAGTAGCACAGATGTCACCGTCGAATAAGGTCCCCAGTATAGAGAGAACTGATCCAAACTTTAACATAAAATCATTACAATTTTGTAAAGCAGAGAGATCAAGCCGTTTAGCTTTAACAACTAGTTACATATGCATAGCACTGCTGTGACTACTAGATGCAACCAAGCAACGCTTCAGTTCAACGGCTGAGAGCTTGTGATGACCTGAGAATTTCGGTCTTATTTTTGCTTTAATTTGTTCAAGCTTAGCAAAAATCAGGCAAATAATTTTCTGGGACAAATTGTTTTCCGAAATTTTAACTAAGAACCTTTAACCGTGCTTGAGAAAACTCATTAGTATAACAGATCCACCTGACTAATAGTGAGGCTATATGGGTGAAAAGGTTGACTTTAAAGTGTTCCCGCCTGTAGGAGATTGCTGGCTGATGACGGCTAATAAGTCAGAATATGTTTGACCTAAAAAATTCGAAAAGTCTCACCTGCTTTCTCTCAATATCAGAATGCATCAGTTGGCAATGAAAGTACCTACTCGAACCTTAGATACTAAGTTGCTCACAGGGTCACAGGCTCTAGGTAGTGGAATCCGATGATGCTTGGGAAGAAACCCAGGCCTTGGTGTCTGCTTCACATCAAATATTCTCACATCATTCTCTTTAAACATTCTAACAACATGTTGCTGAGAATGCGATGGCTGTCACCTAGCTTTTCTTACTCTCGTCCCTTCCTAATGAGAAGCGTTCAGTGGTTTTTATCTACTTTGACCTGAGCAAAGCCTTTGACAAGGTTGCGCACAGACGTCTTCTAGTGAAACTGGAAGCCCCCGGCATCCGGCCTCCTCTGCTTGACTTCATTGGTTCCTACTTGTCTAACCGCAGCCAGCATGTCTTAGTAGGTAATAGCTACTCGACGCCTCAGCCGATCCCGAGTGTTTTTTTTTTTCAAGGCACGATTCTAGGTCCCCTCTTCTTCATTCTGCATATAAATAGAATTTGAACTGTGCGCAAAATTTACAAACTTTCGTTTACGCTGATGATTTCAAGTGCATTTACTCATTTTCCAAAGACACTGCCAATAGTTGCGTTGATAAAATCGACACTGACCTACTTGTGCTCTCACATTTGACCTCTATTTGGCAGATGGAATTGTCTGCATCCAAGAGTTACATGAATAAGCTAGCATTATCGCCTCATGCAGTTTGAATTTCCCAAAGTCTGAACCGATATGTGGTTTTATATCACATCATTTCTTCCTTCCGGAAATAAAGGTAAGACTGAACTGCGTGTTTGTTCTTCTCATCCTAGAATACTGCTGTCCGCTTTTTGGTATGATAAGCGCCTCTAACCGCAGTAAGATTTAAAAAGTTCAGAGTTTTTACTCGAAGACTATTTTATCGTCCTGGATCTAGTATCCCTTATACGGAAAGATGTCAGTTAGCACACATTAAATTGCTGTGGGTTAGAAGACTAGAAGCCGGTCTCTGCTTCATGTTTCGCGTTAACTCTAGTCCAAATCTCCCACGAGTTAACGCTTTCACTCCAGTATATTAACCTTATGCCACTCGTAATAACTCCATGATCATTTCAACACCCTTTAGCTCCACAACTAACCGTTCTCAGTTTCATGCCTCCAAATATGTTTTCATCTGGAATAATCTTCCACTGGAAATTAGGTTGTCGTCTACATTAGCGGTTTTCAAACCATAATAACGTAAACATTTAACTTCTGACGATGTAAAGTTCTTATTGTCTGTTTCCTTCCCAAAATCACAACTTTTGGGATTTTGCAAATGGTCCTCCTGATAGTACATTAGTTTCTAAATAGGTTTTCATTATCCTCTGCAGAGGCAATCTTCGCAGTTACTTTTTCGGTCCCTCCTTTTCAACTATCATCGCCAACTCTTGACAACCTTGATATTTTCCTCCAATTTTGCAAACCTGATGATGGTACCCGGGATCTGTTGACGATCGTGGCGGGTTCTGCTGTTTTCAACGATTTGTTGGTGGACTATGCAGCCACGAAGGTCGCAGCTCAGTGGTGATCATGCGATCTCTCCTGCCCCCTCTTTGTTTCGACCCTCTTGTCTACGATAAGCTCCTCATGACTCATCTCCCTGCTGGGTGTGAACAGCAACTCCTGCTATTCTATGATCTTTCCCACGTCAAGGAGCGTTCTGAACCATCATGCTTTGTCACCAGTATCAGAGTACTATCCCACTGCATCGTACCAAATCCATAATCTCTAGCTATTAATTTTTTTAGAGAAGCAGTTTTTTCTCCTATTATCTCTTTTGAATTGGCGGCTCGCTAAACTCCGCCCCAGATTTAACCGAAGGGATATTTTCACTGCTTCTTTTCTTCTTCACCGTATATTCCAAAGATTGTTGACTTTTGTTTTAAAATTGAGAGAGGAGCCTAGTGCCCAACTACAGACTGTAGTGTCAGAGGTGTTCATTTGTTGTGCATGTGCTGCTGGGGCATGCGTGCTGAAATGGTTTTATTGACGGTGATTTACGGCAGGATATTTATGGATGTTTCACTGGTTAAATAGGCTGATGTGATGGTAAAATACGTGTTGCCAGTGACCATACAACGCAAAAAACACTGATTCTCGTCTGATCACAGAAGTTTATCTACGTTGAGCTCTTTTTGTATTTGCACGGATAACATCACCACAATACCAACGCAAATCCCGCGCGTGAATGCGCCTAGTCAGACGCAATGAAACAACAATCCGATCATTTTAAATTCTGCATAAAAGACCAACTCTTCTGCGAAACCGGCATCGAACTCCACGATGACAAGCACTCTCATCACCGGTGATCACTCTGCTGATGTCCCACCACCCACCATCGGCGGCATCATCCTCCCTGCTGCAACCGCACGTCAATCACTGCGACGCAAATGGCAGCAAATCTCTTACTCCCACCACCGCAGAGACCACATCCGACTACCCGCCACCTGCTTCCTTCACCATCATCACCCCCACAACCAACGATGTGGACTCGGCTCCAACCTGCCCTGATGGTGATCGAGCATTCACCTCACATATTGACCCGGTCGGTCGCTTCCAAATCCATCACACAGAGACTGGCGAACCAAGACCTGAAGCAACAACACACAGCAGAGTTACCACATCCAATGCCCTGAGTGCCCTCGCGAATTCACGCACCACTTGAGCGTATTCGGTCGCATGCACATGCGACAGCGGAATTTACTGAGATGTCGACTCACCTTACACCTCTTGCGACACGATCAGCAGTAGGTAGATATATATATATTTTTATTTGTATCGCTGGAATGGCACTGTCACTAGAAAAATAAAATAAAATGAATGCGCAGTCGTGTAAGTTGTTAATTTATGAAGAGTAGTTCAGCTTTTTAGCGATGTCGAACGACACGAATCAGTGAGGTGAAAAAAATAAAAAAAGAGAAAGCAGACAGTGAAAAAAATGCCTTGGGCATTTTTACGGAAAAGTAACATGTTGAATAACGTTTGGGTGTTTTTAAGGAGAAAAACGTGTCGTTCATGGGAGAAAAATATATGCGTGAGGTAGGACGGTCGTGCTGAATAGAGCGTCTGAGTGTTCAAATGCTCTTCGTCGTGGGAGCAATAACGTAATGGCAGGGCTACATTTCACCACCTTATCAATGCAGGTGTGATCATAATACTTACGACTAGGTATAGGGTAACCGTTAGGGAGGGTATACAGCGTAAACCAACACATACATCATCCGTACGCTAAGTGTCCAACGAGGAAGAGACTGCAAATGTTGCGAATGTCATCGTCAAAGTGCCTGAGATGTGACTATGATAATCTCTTGCCGATTGCTGAGACCACGGACAAGGTGGCAAAAACAGAGGAACTCGCCACGCTTGTCAACAGTCTGTGAAGTGTTGACCCCAGGGAGAAGGTAAAGGCGGCGGATACTGGATCCAAAAAGAGAAAAGAGACTTCGCGTAAAGATTCTCTGACCATTTTCTATTTTTCTACGATCACAGGCATTCATTAGACCAAAGAGGCGACAGCAATATTCTAGGATGGGAAGAGCAAACTTGTGGAATATTTTTAACTTTACTTCTGGGTGGAAAAACATTATGCGCTATAAAAACCACATATCTGTGCAGCCCTTGCAGAAATTTTATCTCTATGAGGTGATAAGGCAAGCATATTCTTGTAAATTAGGCCTAAGTCCCTTATGGTGGAGTGTTCTAAAAGTGTACTTTTTTAAAATAATATGGGTCCGTGAAGCTTGATAGGGCCAAATCACATGAAACTACACTTGGATGGAAAATAAGTAATCTGCCAAACCGAACTATATTTTGACAGCGCAAGCCGATCAGAGTTAATTCTACCTATTAAAATATTGGCATTGTCCTTGGCAAAGAATAAATGCACTTAAGATCGCCTGCATAAATGAAGTTTTGCGAATTTTTGAGCACCATTTAAATGTCTTTGATGAAACGAATGAAGAGTAAAGGACCTAGGATCATGGTTTGAAATACGCCACTCGTGATCACGTGAGGCGTCAAGTATTTTTTACCTAATAAAACCTTTTGATTGCGGTTAAACAAGTAGCAACCAATGAAGTCGAGGAGAGGAGACCGGATGGCGAGGATTTCCGGTTTTATTCGAAGACGTCTGTGCAGCACCTTTGTTAAGATCAAAATAGATAACAACCACTGATTTCTGATAATTACGAAGGGAAGTGACCAGGCCCAGAAAGGCTAAGTGACAAGTTTCGCATGACCTTTCAGGCAAAAAAAATCAGGTTCAGTAAAGCTCAGAAGCTTAATAGCTAGGCATAAATCGAGAATTTCATTGAAGATTACCTTTTCTAGAGGTTTTGCTACAGCCGGTGTTTTATAAACTCCTCGACAGTTATTAACATCCAAGCGAGATCCTGTCTTGGAGACTAGAGTAATAATCGATGTCTTTAATGTGTCAGGGAAACTAACATTAATCGGGGAAAGCTTGTAACTTTCTTAAAAATTGAGTTTTGAATACCTTCAGTTCCCACCCCTCCCATGAGCGTGACCACATTGACCAGCAGTACAAGCCCCACTGACTCAGCAGCTCCCGACCGATCCCTCACTCATTGTCACCGCACATGAAAATCACACATCAACCTGGTTGGTCACTTTTGAATCCATCACACAACGACCGGTAAACCAGTTCCAGGAGCGCCAACATGCACCCGCCGCACCCGACGTAATTGTCCGTACTTCTAATGCAGATTCGCACACCACATGTGGCCTAAAAGGCTCATGCGTCTACATGAAAACCTGCGATAGCACACCACAAGCTAAACCACATTATCACATCTCTAATCACCACCATCTACATAACACAGGGTCAACTGCAGAAACACCACAAAAAATGTTTGTAACAAACACCTCTCGTTGAGAGGAAAGTATAATGCTCAACTTCGTCTCTATATGTCTTATCTACTGTATGTGTTATCTGGACGTGCGATGATACAGGTGCACTTAGCGCCGTGGTTTGGAAGGTTGCCAACTGACAGTTGCACTCGGACCTCGCAGTCAGTCCAATGTGTGTTGTCAGGAGTGGCCGACTGGTGGTCTGAGTGCCAGGCTACATTGAATTCTTCATAACATGAACTTTGGTACTCTAATACATGTGAACTGTTAGCCTCTCAACCCCCGTCGTGTGAAATCATGGTGGTTGTATTTGAGTGCCCAGGGCCTGCACGTAGTACGCGTAGACGAGGTCATCAAGTGCTACACCCATTTCCGCAGCGGTTCACTGAACGCCTCAGGCGGTGGCTGGAGCCTCGTTATAGAAATAGATAATGAGGTCGATGTCTCAGCCTATTTTCCTCAATATAAACAATCTGAGGCACTTAAATATCTCACGATGCTGGGAAGTTTGCCAACTGACAGGATTACTTGGACCACGTGGTCAACCCAGTGTGTGTTTGTGTGGAGTGGCTGACTGGCGGACTGAGATTCAGGCTGCAATAACTCTTTCTTAATGTGGCCTCAATGGCACTGCCACTCCGGGGAATCCGAGCCAGGTGTGGCGGCACACTCAGGGGTGGCTCCGGCCGCGCCAGCCACCTGTGCATTCTCCTACCCTCAGTCTTGTTGACTTTTTGTGACTGCACTCAGGTGGGGGAGAGGGAGAGTGTGCGTTAACTGCAGTGCAAGTCTTCTATCACTTAAATGTAACCCAAGCGCAAGTCACTGTCCCTGCACCATGGTGGACCTCGTCGAAATCGACATTCGAGCTGTCGGTCACTTTGGGCAGTTAGTCGGGTGTCGTAGGCGTGTGGTGATGCTCCGGGTACTGGACAAGACAGCAAGAAAGCAGGATTTCCGACCGCTTTGAAAGTGTCATTCGTGGCAATCTCAGTTTCAATTCCGTGTTTGAGTACCCCTCGACGTAGTGGCTAAATGCAGGAAGTTACTTTCTTTGACATGAAGCTTTGTATAAACCTACTTAGGGACAGGAGCAAGGAAAGAAAATGTAGGCACGTTAACGTAAGTTGTCCTTGATACCCAACCTTCACGCCTAGAGAGTAATGAACATTGGAATGATAAACACGCGTGGTTCGTCTGCAAGGCGCAAATGAGTAAATCCATTTCTTTTTGCTCATACTGGAGTATTATGTTCTATGCGATAATCTTCCAGCATCAAAAATGCACTGCATCATTGCGTTAGAACTAAACTGGTGTCCCACAGATGTCTAGTAAGCACTAGATGGAAACCACATGTCCCGTCACCACTACGTCTGATTCCAGCTGCAGTTGGCTAGATTTTGCCCTGACAATTGCACACTTTCAGAAGTAAGGTAATTACCCGTAAAACAACGTTAATTTGGCCTCCTCTTGTCGTTTTGGCACACAGTCGAAGCCAGCCTCAAGCATTCTTAGCCTTTTGAAGAGGTGTGCGTGCGGTACTAGTTCCATATTTGCAGACCCCCAACCAACTAGAGATTTCATTTTATTTGAAGAACAGGGAGTCAACTTCGTGGATTGTGAGACATTTATGCCATGAACTGGCACTCAGCTTTCGTCACCGACTCTGCAAAAGTGTGCTCTGTACAGCGGCCACGGCCTGTTAACAAAATCGTCTGAGAGCGGTCGGTATAGTTTTCCATATACAGCGAAACTGTGGTTAACCTGACAGGAACTAAACGTGTTGCCTCATGTGTAAACGCAGACCTTCTGTCCAGTCAGCCACAGCTCCCCGTCTTCCATTGCAATCTAGTTATTATGGCGGACCAACTCCAAATACCAGCAGCGGCGTAAGTTAATTGGGTAGTGTCCACAATAAGCAGTCATTAGGAATGTTTAGGTAGATACAAGCGAAAATGCGAATCCCAGGAAGTAATTGATGAGAAGTAGATGCCATCGCTGGGACAAGAGTATTATTCGCCTGAAGTTTCAGATTCCAACTCAAACCCATCACCAGATACAGCTTCATATACGGGTAATTTGTACCCTGGGAGTTGCAGTATATATAGGATGCAGTCGCTATGCTACGGCATGCCTACGGCAATTAACGGCTCCCCATTTATCGATGATGACTGCAGTCTGGTGCGCTAACTGTTCGATGGCCGACATGCGGGTCGTTATCTGCTGAAATTCCGTCACCCATGTTAGAGGGTGGCATGATGATTGCTCGGCCGTCTGGCTCAGCGGCACTGGTGTTGGAAAATGCGGTCACTTGAGCACTCCCTGCGTGGCCGATTGCTCCGGCCAAACTAAGTCTCAATACTGAATATTGGTTGGGTAGGTCATTGCACATTTTGCTAGACCGGGGGCCTGTAAACGATTATTCAAGCAACTCCTGGCTAACGTGATTATCGCGTCTTGCAAGAATTTCGGCTTCGTTTAACTTGAATTTGTGGCTGGTTCTCACCGAATGAGTCGTGGTTTGATTATTGGTTTCATTTCGCCACATCTCTGCCACGTGTTCGGCAACTCGCGTCCAAAGCAGTCTTCCAGTTTCTCCGACGTAGTTGCTTTGCCGGCAACTGCATCAGATCCGATAAACAACTGCATATGTTTCTTGCTGTGGCAGTGAGTCCCTTGATCTCATTACCTGACGCCGAATGGTAGCCTTAGGTTTGTCTGCGACTCCAACTCTAAGTGGTTCAAGAAGGCCGCTAACGACCTCCAATACGTTCTTGACATATGGAATCGCTGGCCCACTTGAGAATTAGCTTATTTCTACGCGCTGCTGCCACATCCGAAACAGTCTTCCAGAGCATGCAACGTAGCTGCCTTACCCCAAACTGGACTACACCCTATAAACGGCTCCAGATTTTTCTTGTCGTGATAGTGGTTCCCTTGATATCATTACCTGCCCCCTACTGGTTGCCTCTAGTCTGCGTGCGTCTCCAATTCCGAGTGGTGCGAGAATGCGGCTGACGGCCTCCGAGACGTTTTTGACGCATGGAATCGCTAGCCAAAATTAGGGGTGGTTGAGATTTTGTCGCTCGGCTCGTTTGCGCTTGCACCGGTTGATGAATTTGCGTGGATATACATCTTCTTTGAACACCCATCAAAGATATTGGAATTCGAAAACCTTGTCTTCCGGTTCACTGTAGTGCGTCTCAACACACCGATTTTGCGTTCTTTTGCAACTGCGTTTGTTGCCTATTAGGTGGTTAGTGTTAAAGTTCAGTACTTGGATCGTATATGTCACTGTCCTGAACACTTTAGTCTTTAGGCCACCACAATCTTTGCGGCAGATGAGGACGTCGACGAAGGATAGCTGGTTGTTTTCGTTCTCCTCCATCGTAAATGTATGTTCGGGAAGACATTCTTTGAACGTGAGCAACTGGTCCCGTTCGATGACGACAAAGATGTGATCCAAATACTGAATCCAGGATTTCAGTCTATGGTGTTGGAAGACCAGCGATTCCAACCGTTGTAAAAACGCCTCGGCTATCAGTCCGGAAATCGGCGAATTCATTGGTGTGACCTTCACCTGCTCCTAGATTGTTCCGTCAAACGTTAGGTATGCCCTGAGACAGAAGTTTAGAGGCTGAAGGTCTTGGGCGTGTCCGAGGCGATTCTTGAATTCATCGTATTTTCTCCGTAGGAGTTCTTCAACTGTCTAGACTGCCAAGTCCTGCGGAATAGAAGAAAAATGGTTGTGACGTCCCAAGATACCATGACATCGCTTGGCAGGAGGGTTACCCATGTAAGTTTCTCCAAGAATTGTGTTGAGGAGCTGAATGTAGTGTCCGAATCAGCGGTCAGAAATTTGAGGCGCTACAATAGCCACTTTGCCAGTCCATGCGTTTAAGTGCCTTTGAACGATACGATGGGTCGGAGAGGAGCACTCTCCTTTTTTTATTGAGGAAACCATAGAATCGGGCAAGGCAGTGTCTTGGGCACTCGCAATTCGTCAGTCGATCGGCGTTATTGCACCCGAGTTCTCAAATGCCAACAGCGTTGCATTAATTTCGCGTGTCAACATTTACGGGGTTGGTTTCACATGGGAAATAAAACTGGCGATCCTGCTGCAAGTTTTTGGCTTTCTGAAGGTAGTCGATTCTGGCCAATGTGACGGTGGAACGCCCCTTGTCCATGGGCACGATGATGATGACTCTGTCGGCCTTGAGTTCCCTTAATGCATTGTTCGACCTTAGGGAGGTTTTCTCGCGGTGAATGAGCCATTAGGATAAGGTTCGTCGTCTCCTCCGTTGCTTGATGACCGATTCCACTGCTGCAATCATGTCAACAGTTTTGGCATCAGTCCTAAAACCTGAACTTGCTCCTCTATCAGTTCCTTTGACGACAGGTTGTGTACCAGTATGTCGTTACTGGATGATGTTGGATTAGGGAGCTTGTGGTATTTGTTCCCCGGTGCTGCGTTGCTTGTCGCTTTCAGTTCGCGGACTCGTTCAGTAAACCTCTGCTGAAACAGTTTCGTACCATACCGATGATGGGAAACACTTGCACTTTGAGAGGCCTCTACTTATGCACAGTTCAGATTCTGCACAAACTCCTTGACAATAACGTGTTACCGAAATGGTAGAAACTGACGCACTATGTGCGTGAACCGCTCAAGACAGCCTACTTTTGCATAATTTTCCACAGTCCGTCATGATTAACCGTGCCAAAGGCTTTCATCAGATTCAGGAAGGTAGTGTAGAGGTGGGTTCGCATCTCCTGGCACTTCTCTTGTAGCTGGTGGGCTGCAAAGATCATATCGGTTGTTCCGCGGTGTTGTTGAAAGCCACATTGGTTTCTGTGAGCAGTCACTGCTCTAGGTGGCCATTTAGACGATAAATAAAATGCGGGTGAAGATCTTCCCGGTGAAAGTAAGCAAAGAGATGCCTTTGTTGTTATCACAGAATTTTCGCTTCCTCCTTCGCTTGTAGAGATGGACGACGGTCGCGTCTTTGAAATCTTAAGAAAATTGTCCTTGGTACCACATCTCCTGTTGTGAGTTCTGCCATCAGTCGGGACACGCCATGCTTGTAGACTTCTGCCGGCATTGCGTCATATCCTGGTGATTTCCCGCTGGAACTCTGTTGCAAGGTGCGGACGCTTTCTAGTAGAGAAGGCGGGAGCTCCAGGTCATTGTTCATGTCCATGTGGGGGAACCGGGAAATGGCAGCATTGGAGATGACGGATGAGTAATTGAGGCCATTTCTAAAGTACTCGACGCAGCGCTTCAGAATTTGTACCTTCTCATTCAGAAGTGCTGTGCCATCAGAGCTGAGCAGCGTTGGAGTTCTCTTGACACAGGGGCCGTAGTTGACCTTGAAAACGTTTTTTGTTTAGTTGCAGTCCGCAAACCCTTGGATTTCCTTAGCCTTGCAGACCATGCAGGCCTCCTGCATCTCCCGCAGCCATTGCCGTACAAGGCGGCGGCATCTGAAGAAGGCTAGTCTGGTGTCGTCAGTCCGAATTTCCATATAGGCTTCGTGGAATCGATTCTTATCTACGAGTAGGTTGCTGATGACAGCGTCATTTTCGTCAAACCAGTCCTGGTGTTGATGGCGTGCGCGTCCGGGGACTTTGAGGGCGGTGGATTGCATGACGCTCCGCATTTGGCTCCATAATGTCTTCGCGGTGGCGTTATCATCCGGAGCATGCAGATTCTCCAGTTTTTTGGGTGCATTGGTTGCTGAAATCAAAACAGTGGTTAGAAAATTTACTAAAAGATTATTTAACTTACCTTGAGGCCTTCAGCGGGGTTGAAATCGGACCTTATCTTGGAGATTAGGATGTGGTTATCTGTCCAACCATCAGTATCACGTCCTTTTAATTGTTAAGAAGTAAATGCCATCGCTGGGACAAGATATTTATTCGAATACGTTTCGGAGTAAAACTCCAATTCATCATCAGGGACAGTTTCAGATACGGGTAATTCGTACACGGGGCGTTGCAGTATTTATAGGATGCAGACGCTATGCTACCGCGTGCCTATGGCAATTAACGACTGCCCCTTCATCGACGATGACTGTGCTCTGGTGCGTATATTGTTTGGTGGCCGGCATTCAGGTCATTATCCGCTTAAATTTCGTCACTAGTGATGGAGGGTGGCGTGATGGTTGATCAGCCATGTGGCTCACCGACACTGGCGTTGGAAAATGTGGTCGCCCGAGCGCTCCCCGAGTGTCCGATTGCTCTGGCCAAGCTGCATCTTAACACCGAATATGGGTTTG
The DNA here is from genome assembly GCA_017591395.1 of Schistocephalus solidus. Lineage (NCBI taxonomy): Eukaryota > Metazoa > Platyhelminthes > Cestoda > Diphyllobothriidea > Diphyllobothriidae > Schistocephalus > Schistocephalus solidus. The sequence goes on from WEDG01014141.1 coordinate 11,831, forward strand.
GTACCCGTATATGAAACTGTCCCTGATGATGGGTTTGAGCTGGAATCCTAAGCGTCAGGCGAATAATACTCTTGTCCCAGCGATCACATCTACTTCTCGTTAATTACTTCCTGGGATTCGCGTTTTCGCTTGTAACTTCCTGTGGATCTCGCTTCCGGGCGAGAACATAGTGCAGCAGCTCCCAGCCCCGCGATCGAGTGAGCAACGTATGATCATCGGCTCCTTCTCTGTATGGCTCTTCTGCTGCATGTGGGATCTTAGTTTAAGAATATGAGGGTGTGCTTAGCGCCATGGCTTGAGAGGTTGCGAAATTACATAAAAATGCAAAGTTCGCAGTCAGTCCAATGTGTGCTGTGTGGGGTGGCTGACTGGTGATCTGAGAGTCAGGTTGTGATAGCTCATTCTTAACGTGAACTCTGACACTCAAAAATGTGAGATGTGCCCTGCTCAACCCCCTTGTGGCTTTGAAATGCTTGGGCTTGTGCTTTCGGGGCCAGGTCCTGTGCGTAGTACGCGTATATGAGGTCTTCAACAGCTTCGTGTACTCCGGCATCAGAAAAATGACGGGCTAGGACGGTGGTTGATTGTGGGGGTGGGGGATATAGCGAAGTCAACGGCTCAGCACATTTTCCTCACTATAAACAATCTAACGTGCTGGAAAATATTACGGTCCGCTAAAAGCTGCGATTTGGAATGTTGCCAACTGACGGGATAACATGGATCACGTGGTCAGCCCAGTGTATATTTTTTGTGGAGAGGCTGACTGGCTGACTGAGAGTCAGGCTGTGATGGCTCCTTCTTAATGTTGCCTCTATGGCACTTCAACCCCATAGGATGCGAGCCGGGTGTGGTGGCACGTCCAGAGGCGGCTCCGGCCCTCTCCCTCCTCCAGTTTTCTTGACTCTGTCATGACACTGGGCTCAGTTTGGGGAGGAGGACAGAGTGCGGTAGCTACAGCGCAAGTCTGCTTTAATTTAAAACTAATCCACACACAAGTCACAATTCCTGCACCCCTATGCTGTGGAGCATACGGTGGACATCGTCGGACTACGACGGTCGATCTATTGTATGGGATAGGATTCGCATGGTACATAGGATTGACGATCCTCCCACTACCTTTTGGCTTTCTTACTAAAGTGTGTCCTGTCCAATACAATAGTAGAACGCCCCTTGTCCACATGCACAATGAAGAGGTCGTTGTCTGACTTGAGCTCCCTAAATGCAACACGTTTGACCTTGAAAAGTACGTCACGCGACCTGTAATCTATGAGGAGGGATGTGGTATGCCGTAAGAAACACATCTATTCTTTGTGTTTCCTGAAGATTGCACAGAACCGCACTTGAACCTCTTAAGCAGTCTTTTTAGCATTTTTTCTAGTTTTTGTAAGTAGTGGAACAAAAAAACCGTTGAAAGAGCCATGGCTTGATGATTAGCGAAAGGAATTAATGACCTGTTGCCGTGTTTAACTGGATTTACTATTCGAACTTTACACTTCATCCAAGGAATGTGGATTTATGCGTATTCAATTTGAACATAGCTAATCCATCCCGCAAAAGGAACAAAACCTCCCTGAATAGCAGAATGTTCATACGTGTAGTCGACTAGAAACTTTAGACAACTGTTAGAGACTATCTCCAGTAGAAAGTTTATTTAGATAAGCAGAAGCACCGGTGTTATTCCGCTATGCTTCGTTTACTCAACTTTCATAGCTTCTTAAACGCTTATGTTGAATTTCCTGTGCCCTTAATCGGGTTGCTATCCATAAAAAATCCGTAGGAAGTCTCAATTGCTAATCAATGGTTAGCTGCGTCGAAGGGTAAGCTAGGGCGAGCATAAACGTCTTCTTTACTTTAACGTTCCTGGTTAGTATATATAATGTAATCAAGATGTCTTAGAGATCTAATTTGTCTGTCTGTATGTGTTACATACGTCTGATCCGCGCACGAGGGAGCATCTTTACACAAAAAAAGGAGCTGACCAGGTTCCAGCCAAGAGACAGTGCCATGAAGGGCACATTGGCAAGGAATCATCGCAGCCGGACTCTCTGTGCTGAGAAGAGGATCGTGTTCACCCGTCAGTTCAGGAGCATGCGCTGAGAAGCCACTTTAATTCCGGGCACCAGTTCGCTCGCGAAGCTGGTCAGTAATCTTATATGGATACTGGACACGAGTGGTTGGCCGAGCCTGTCTGTGCGTGCCATACACGACCTGCTTCTCGCATGAGGCAACACATTTTAACGCAAACAGGGTGGGGGCTTGGATCGTACATCTGAGGAGTGTCATAGAGGAACCCATGAGTCTGTCTCCAAGTCCTGCAGTCGATCACTTCCCAAAAATACGTCCCGTGTAAACTGTGGTGCCTGAGTTGTGCCATTGGATGATAACCTTCCGACCCAAGACTTTCAGCTCGCGGTGCGTCAGCTATGTTATAGTGCCTGTCATAAGAAAGAGATTCATTTTTTAAAGTTTTCGATAGCTATCTCAGCTGCCCATCTTAAAAGATCGGAAAGTCATGTACCAAACTTTCAGTGATGTTGCACGGTCGCATTCTTACTTCTCACGACGCGTAGATTGCCAACGCCAGCTGTTGCCTTGACATTGGCCCATATTGCCTCCTAGCCTTTGTCACTCTTTCCTCATTGGCCGCATAGAAAATGGGCGATGCAGATGATTTCATGTCTTCGCTGTTTCTAGTCAAATAGGTTCGATAAACCAGATACGTGTCAGGCAATTTTATGTGACATACAGGCGAGCCTACAGGCTTCTTGCGCATGCCTTGATGTTTGCTTGCCTTTTTGGTCAACGGCGTCAATGGTAATCATGCGTTGCAGCAACGCGACATGGTTTCCGTCTCGGATTTTGGAGCTGACCTTTGGATGAGGGCTGCAGTGGCTGCATTCGCATTGGTAGCTGTTGATTGGTTTAGCTGAAGAAATCGATCACCCTGTAGCTTCAATGAATTTAATAGAAAATGTCCCACCAGTTCAGGTTAGGTATGTAGTATTTGTTACATCTTTGCCGGTTGGTTGTTGTGTGAAGTCCATGGGTGATTCCCATTTCGAGTGACGCGAGAGGTATAATCAAAGTATAGCAGTCTTTTCCCGTAAGGAATGTTTCACCATGATTTCGGTTGAGGGCATTCACCACTCCGATTGCCTCGGGACATTCCATTATAAGATACCTGTTAGCTCGGAAGAAATCGTGAACTTAATTCATCTCTCTCGCTGAACAACTGCCTTACCGCAATGAGCTTCAACTTGACGCGAAATGGTGCTCCATCAGTGGTCACTGTCGTAAATAAGTACCGGCTGCATACTGGTCGGTTTCCGGGAAATAGCCGTCACCAGCTATCCACCCGAGTTGAGGCAGATGAAGATTTCTGAGAACGTTTGTCCGTTTTATTATAAACTTGATCTCGATGATAATTGAGTTTAATCGTTGTTTACGGTAACTGGTACTGTCCTGGTCATTAATGCAGGAAGTATCGTCAAAATAAAGCACTAAAATATAGGTTTGTACGCCTTGTGCATCCACTATCGGGAATTTAGAGAACACCCTCACCATTAAGATCCAAAATTTGTGAGTCCATTGCGGTACACTTGAGATGGCCATATGTGGTCCCATTTGGAAGCACCTTTTTACCTAAACTACAAAAATTAATGAATTAACAGTCTTCAAAAACGGACTTACGGGTGCCGACACGCTACTTTATTCATATTACAAACGTCGTTTCAGTATCAAGATGCTAAATATCGCTTCTTTTGCAATCGAATCTCTGATAAAAGTTTGGAAGGACATTGCGAAGTGATATGATTCCATAGTCCTGTTGGTAGACGATGGTTGTCAGACAAACGGTATTTGAGGAGTCATACTGGTCAAGGCTAATAAAGTTATATTTCAGGAGCTGTTTCAGGGTTTTCGGTTGAATATGAACTCAAACCTAGCAAGAAAGTAGATGGATTGCATTTGCTTCCTTTATTTGATACAGTTTACCTCTGAGGGTGTGACTCGGCCAAAATCAACCATCAACATTTATAATTTTCGGCAGCCGTGAATTGCAAAAATGTTAAGAGATTATTTAGTCTTTAATCTATCCTCAGGAAGATGCCTTGTTGCCCGCAAACTCAGCTGAACTTATATGCTCAGCAATTTTCCCACTTAAGGTCTCTTACGAAAAGGATAGAGACGTATTATCAGAAATTCATCGGTGCCCATTTTCAAATAATAACTAGCTGCAAAAGAAGGGCAGATCGGAGATGCAGCAAAATTGCAACCACCTTTTACTGATATAATCACGGCTTTATTTGCCCTGGCAAAAATAAATCATTCTTTGTTTACTCGAAAGTCTGGCAAAGGATTCCTCAATCGATACCCCAAATAGATAAAAAAAGAAATTAATTATCTGACGGAACGATGGTGATTAAGCGTTGCACGCTGGCGGCTGCGACGGGCTTTCACCGACTTTATCTATATCTCTTTACTTGCTTAAAATTAAATTGTATTTTGGTACCTTAGTATTAAATTTTATGTAACTCGCTGTTTTTTAAATAGTCTGAGGTTGTACGTGCATACATATAGCTGAAGTTGTCCTAGTCGAATAAGAGGAGCAGTAAATGAATTACATCCAACAACGGTGTTAAGCAGACAGATTTACAAAGTGTGACGTCTTTCAATTCCTTCCAGTTTTGATGCACCCTTGCGCTGGAGTTGTAAATTTTTGTCATCGCCAAAGAGCTTACTTATCCTAAAGCTTTGCTGTTTCTCCTGAATAAGTCTTGAATTCTCTATTCTAACTCATGCTACAGGTTACAGTTAGGTATTGCCTTTGAGCGCATAGCTGGCAGGCCGGCGGTGACTATGGATGGTTAGCAGTGAACATATGGGAGGTTTCGGGAAGAAATATTTACTTTAAAATGGCATTTGCAGCTACAAGCACGTCCAGATAGAAGATATCTGAAGTGGCTTGAGCATACTTTCACAACATTGTAGTATAATCACCCCCATAGTGCAAACGTATTTGACAAGGTTGCTACTTATTTTCATTGGGTAACAAACATTTCTGTCGTAAACGTTTTTGTGCAGCTGTCCTTGAGGTCTCTGAGTTAGCTATGAATACGGAGATCATGGGCGGGCACGGAATTAACTGCCTTGTATACCCGCCATTGAGATAGCGCATCTAAAATTTGGTAACTATGTATTTCTTTTCTGTTCGTAGTTACTAGGATATTTGGTTTCTGTTCAATTGGAGCTGAAATTATGTCCCACACGATTACGTGTGTCTTAGACTCTCAGTGTTATATTAGGGAACTTGTTGCTTCGGACCTATCAAAAATTTGCTGGGATTAATTTTCATAACGTCTTTAAGCATTTGATCAGGATCAGTTACCTACTGCGTTGACAAAATGAGTTGTACGGTATGGTTATAAAGATCATCGAATTATTTGTTTGTGAGCCCTTTTGTAGAAACTTTTACTTTCTTGCTACGGATTCGTTATTTGGTTGCTTTCCTTATGTAACTTGTTGCGCGTGGCCTTCGTACTGTGCGGTTTTTTTCAAATAAAAAATTGTCCAGTTTATGGCTTTCGGTACTTTTTGTCGCGCATGACCTTCCTATTATGGGTTTTTTAAACAGAAATTGACAGTTTACAGTTTTTTGGTACTTTTGAATAGGGAAATTTCTGGTTTTTTCTTTAATTCGCACAAATACCTCTAATTTCACCGTCCACTTTACATGAAGTTCCTGTTTTTTTCAATTTTATGGAGAGTATTTTACTACCTTCTAATCATTTATACGTTAAAAATGTTTGGAGACACTTTCGGACCACTTAAATAAGCGAGGGGTTTTAAACTGTATGCTGACTCAGGCTTCGTTTCAGTTTCGTGCCAAATTCCTTGGAGCATTATTATGGGGGAGGGAACAAAGAAAAGTCTAATGATGCACTTTTTTAATTTATGTATATGAGCAGCATCAATATGAATTCCAGTCTCATTCAGGCGAGACACCGCATATACTGAGAGCCACAATGCTGACCATTTCTAACGTTGTAAATCATCACCTGAAAGTACATTTTCCTAATTATCATTACCTAAACGGTTCATCCTTTCTAGTCCATGTCGTAACAAGGGCTTACATGAGCACTCAAACTGGACACGGTAACATAATCGCTACGCATACCTAATATAGGTGGTCCTTGGTATAATTCAAGGGAGATATATTATTCCCATGTCCTAACCCTGACACCAAAACACTAAAATAATCCATAGCTTTAACCCTAAAACCGAACCTAAACTTAGCCTTAAGCATAACTCCATTTTCTCGGCCTTTAGCGCAAAGTCACCTGCATTGCGAGTGGTTCCTGTTTTCATATCCTGTTGAGGGAGTCATATAAGTAATCGTTATCAAATTTTCATGATAAATCTGAAAAGCGAGAATAAAGCAAGTAGCAGACTCTCTTTCACGGTGCGGATGTCATTTCAAGGGAACAAATATCAGGAAGATGATCTGCGTGTTCACTTAATTCTTTTTATTGAAATGCTTGAGCTAAAAATTAACCTTGAGCGTCATGTAAAGGTGAAAGCGTCGGGAAATAATAGGCTGATGTTAGTTCAGTAAAGCATCCCTTCGCCATTTGGTCAACCGAGTGGGCTAAAGAAAATGAAGCCATCCGAACTGTACCAACGATCATTTCAATAATTTTCCGTAGCCTAGTACGAGAAATGTTATTTATATGGTGACAAATGAGGCGTAACAGTAAGCACATTTTAAGTAACCGTCAGAAATATGAAAAAAATCGTCAGATAGAAAGCTAGATTTCCTAACCAATTGTCAGTTGCTCTAGACATTAAATGAGGACAGTAAATGAAGGACTAAACGATACTTAAGAAATCCTAAAACCATTGGCCAAATTTCACATATATATATATATATATATATTTTACCATACTTCCGCCAAAAGTACTAGCTTGAAAGCCCAGACACGTGTTTCGTCGATGTTTCTGCTGCTGCGTGAGGCAGCGACGGAGGGTTGGCTCCTCAGTGTGTCCCCCAGCGTTCTCAATGCGGTTTCTGGTATATGGACTCCAGAGAATAATCAAGTAAATAATTTCTGAAATTATTAAGTGTCAGATGATTCAGACATGACTTTTTAGGGTCAGACCCGAAATTTTAATGAACATTTGGGTTGAAGATAATCAACCACTGTGGAATAAGCACGTTATGCCCATTTCTACAAACAAGCAGAACTACAAGTAGTATGAATCGAATAGGGCACATATATTATTCCGTTCACCCGACATATGTACTAGCTAAAAGCAAAGACGCGTGTTTCACCGATGTTTCGGCTGCTGCGTGACGCAGCAATGAGAAGTTCGGCTCCTCAGTGTGCCCCCCAGCGTTTTCTATGCGGTTTCTGGTATATGGACAACAGATAATAATCAAGGAAATAATTTCTGAAATTATTAAGTGCAGAACATGGAGTCAGATAATTCGGACATGACTTTTTAGGGTCATATCCGAAATTTCAATGATCATTTGAGTCGAAGACAATCAACAACTGGTGAATAAGCACGTAATGCCCATTCTTCAAACAAGTAGTACTACAAGTTGTATGAATGGTATATGGTATATATAGTATACCGTACTTAAGACATAGGTACTAGATTTAAGCCCAGACACGTGTTCGCCGATGTTTCTGCTGCTGCGGGACGCATAAACGAGGGGTTCGGCTCCTCAGTGGGTCCCTCAGCGTTCTCTATGCGGTTTCTGGTATGTAGACGCCAGATAATAATCAGGGAAAACATTTCTCAAATAATTAAGTGCAGGAAATGGAGTCAGAGTATTCGCACATGACTTTTCAGGTAAGGATCCAAAATTTTAATGAACATTTAGTAGAAGACAATCAACCACTGTGGAATAAGCACGTAATGCCTATTCTACAATCAAGTTGTACTACAATTAGTATAAATCGTATATGGCACATATATTATACCGTACTACCAACATAGGTACTAGCTTAAAGCCCAGACATGTGTTTCGCCGATGTTTCTGCTGATGCGTGACGCAGCAACGTGGGTTTCAGTTACTCAGTTGGTCCCACAGCGTTCTCTTTGCGGTTTCTGATATGCGGACTCCAAATAATAATCAAGGAAAAAATTTCCGAAATTATTAAGTGCAGATCATGGACTCAGATGATTCGGACATGACGTTTTAGGGTCGGATCCGAAATTTCAATGAACATTGGGGTCGAAGACAATGAACAACTGTGGAATAAGCACGTAATGCCCCTTCTTGAAACAATTAGTCCTAAAAGTAGTGTGAATCGTATATGGCACATATATTATACCGTACGTTTGACATAGGTACTAGCTGAAATCCCAGACACGTGTTTTGCCGATGTTTCTGCTGCTGCGTGAAGGAGCAACTAGGGATTCGGCTCCTCAGTGGGTCCCCCAGCGTTCTCTATTTGGTTTCTGGTAAACGGACCCAGATCATAATCAAGGAAATATTTTTTGAAATTACTAACTGCGGGACATGGAGTCAGATGATTCTGACATGACTTTATGGGGTCTGGTCCGAAATGTCAATGAACATTTGGGTCGAAGACAATCAACCACTGTGGAATAAGCACGTAATGCCCATTCTACAAACAAGTAGACCTATAAGTAGTATGAAGCGAATAGAGCACATATATTATACCATACTTCCGCCAAAAGTACTAGCTAAAAGCCCAGACACGTGTTTCGTCGATGTTTCTGCTGCTGCGTGACGCAGCAACGAGGGGTTGGGCTCCACAGTGTGTCCCCCAGAGTTCTCTATGCGGTTTCTGCTATACGGACTCTAAATAATAATCAAGGAAATAATTTCTGAAATAATAAATTGCAGAACAAGGAGCCAGATGATTCGGACATGACTTTTGAGGGTCAGACCCGAAATTTCAATGATCATTTGTGTCGAAGACAATGAACAACTGTGGAATAAGCACGTTGTGCCCCTTATTGAAACAATTAGTCCTAAAAGTAGTGTGAATCGTATATGGCACATATATTATACCGTACGTTTGACATAGGTACTAGCTAAAATCCCAGACACGTGTTTTGCCGATGTTTCTGCTGCTGCGTGAAGGAGCAACTAGGGATTCGGCTCCTCAGTGGGTCCCCCAGCGTTCTCTATTTGGTTTCTGGTAAACGGACCCAGATAATAATAGAGGAAATATTTTTTGAAATTATTAACTGCAGGACATGGAGTCAGATGATTCTGACATGACTTTTTAGGGTCTGGTCCGAAATGTCAATGAACATTTGGGTCGAAGACAATCAACCACTGTGGAATAAGCACGTAATGCCCATTCTACAAACAAGTAGACCTATAAGTAGTATGAAGCGAATAGAGCACATATATTTTACCGTACTTCCGACATAAGTACCAGCTAAAAGCAAAGATACGTTTTTCACCGATGTTTCTGCTACTGCGTGACGCAGCAACGAGGGGTTCGTCTCCTCAGTGGGTCCCTCAGCGTTCTCTATGTGGTTTTTCGGTATATAGACGCCAGATAATTATAAAGGAAAAAATTCTCAAATTATTAAGTGCAGGATATGGAGTCAGATGATTCGGACATGACTTTTTAGGTAAGGATCCAAATTTTTAATGAACATTTAGTCAAAGACAATCAACCACTCTGAATTAAGCACGTAATGCCCATTCTACAAACAAGTAGTACTACAATTAGTATGAAATCGTATATGGCACATATATTATACCGTACTACCAACATAGGTACTAGCTTAAAGCCCAGACATGTGTTTCG
>WEDG01014145.1:0-20022 GCA_017591395.1 Schistocephalus solidus
CCGTGTTACGTATTGTTAAAGAATGCTCTTGTTAATCCCTCAACAATGACTCGTTACGCGAAATCGAAATTCAATGGTTTACATCGTCACAGAAGATCGGAGTTTGAGGTCACCGAAGTTTCTGACGCAATGCTTCAGTTACAAATGTCAATTACCGAATGTACGTCAAGCGGGTATTTAAAGTTTTCGATGAAGACCGTTAAAAACGCTTAAAGTTTCACATCTGACCAGTCGCCAAATAGATTCAACACGCTCGAAGTCACGTATTATGAGACTGCTCAAAGCCTATTCTCTGAAAGTTATAGTTACGAGATTGCAGTGGTATGGATTCTATAAAGATGATTTTTCAAATTCCGAGTAGTTCATTCACAGCCTCTGCAAGATTGATGAGAAGCATTTTCAATCACCGTGTCAGGAAATCGCGGAAGATCTGGAGGCGATGAAATGGTTAAGATTCAACATCGGCTTTATTATGTCAGCACACGAAGACTATGACTATTTCATATACCACGCTCACTTCGACGTTACTTCTTTAATTTTCGAGTTGCCTCTTTACGTAACAGAGTGCCTATATCAACAGCTACCGAACCGAATGAACCATCATCATTGTCATCGGTCCTCAGTTAGCCGTTCATAGTCATACCGGCTGGAAGCTGTGAAAACGCATTGATACTGAAGAAAGTTCATCAGATCAGAAAAATTCTTATCAATAGCCAGCATCGCCAGTAAGCTCGACCGGCAACCTGGTCTATCGTTTAGTCGACTTCATTGACAGCTTTCGGGTTGTTTGCATTGCGACGCAACATCGAGCGTAACTTTCCGTTGTGTTTTGCCCACAGGATTTCGTTGCCAGTCATGGTTGTTATCACGTTACATTACCACACCAAGGCGGAAATGAGAATACGTTACGTTTACTCAACGCCGGAAAAGGCATCAATAGTCCCCGCCTGTCATCGAAAATTCCAGAAGCTCGGTTTGTTCCCAGGGCTGCCGCAGTGCACCAAATCAGTTGAAAGTATACCAACTGAGTGTTTACTGGTTTTAACATATCACTGAAAGCCTTGGCATTTGTCACTTCGACAATTTATAATGTTGCCTCGCCATCCCGTTTCAATTCTTCATTTGTGACACCGCCGCACGTCCCGTTATCAAACAGCTTTCACCGCTCGAAAGAAATTGAGATTTCGACCTTTGTAAAATGACCATGGCTCTCGTCGCCCGAATATCTCCTTCTCGCCGCCTTTTTAAAATATTTGGCGTTTCGGCAAAAATTCAGCTCAACGTCCGTTTTCAAGTCCATTTCAGCAGTATAACCGAATCTAGTACCATAAAATTCCGCAGTTTCTGTTATGTTGCAGTAATCGTTCGCGCATACTTCGGTATTTCCGGATTTCATTTTCACGTTCATCTCATCATTTTTGCTTCATTATTCCACTGCTTTCGTTTTCCGCATGTCGATCCGAAGACTTCGGTGCTCACCGCTGATGTTCACCAAAGTTTTCCAGCTGTCCAGCATACCGCCAATTATCTGCAGCATTTCACTGTCGTCAATCATCGGCACCAAACGGCCCAGACAACAATTCGCCAATGTACGGAAACTCAGATCTTCGCAACTCAGAGCACGTCTTTCTGTTTTACGCTCCTCAAACAGCACCGTAGCCGCCATTAACGTGAGTTTATCAATAAGATTACTATAACTTCTATTATGACAAAGATTTTAATGACGATCTATCGCCCACCGCTTCACTGTCGCTTCCCGACCGAAATGCCTTCGCTCGTTTCGCCTTTTCGTGTTGGTTGTTCGCCCGATATCGTTAGTTATACCGGCTTATTCTTTCGCTCGCTTCAATGTTTCAATAGTTATTCTTAAGACGAGAGCTGAGCCCGTTTAATATCTTAGTTAAAATAATCAGCCGCAGCCGATTTCGTCAGTATCTGGAGTACCCACATTCACCAAAGCTTAAACTTCGATAACCTCATTGTAGGTCATTGGCAAATAGATCTGTTTCAAGCTTTCGTCGAAGTTTATTGCCGTAATTCACGCAGGGTTATGTTAAGTCCATAATAAATTTACATATCGTTACCATAACAGTGTTCATAGTGTTACGATACCCGTGCTGCATACCGCGATTCGGCTCATTGTTCCAGCAAATAGCGCCGCAAATTTATCGTCATCGATATCTTCAGTGAATGCCATTAAAACGCAGGTTGGTTGATTTCCAGATAACTTTCGTCGAAAGACAGATCCTCATACATCGAAGTCAAGTTCTCCTCATTTGCATTTCTGGTAGTTCGCCGAAAAATGTTTCGTGCAGCTGTGGTGGATGTCGCGGCACCCCATAAACATTCGGTTTCGGGGCACAGCAAGTCAGTATTTGCCATAAATCTGCTCCAAAAATAAAACAGTGAAGCTTCTGCATGTCGCGCGTTTTTCCTCGATGAGCGTTCAGCGGCGACGGCGATATCCAGATAACATTATCAATGGTACTGCCAGACTTCAGCATTTATATAAACAGATGGCTCCTCAGATGCGGTTTAGAGGCACGGGTTTGAAAGTTATTATCAATAATGTCAATATTTAGTCCGCGGTCGATAAAAGCCGACGAACATCATTCACAGACCCTTCCAGCCACCAGTTACTTCAACGTCGTCGTCACCAGTTTCGAAAAGGACATATTTAACGCTATTTCGTTCCCCAGCCTTTTGTCTTCTTCTGATGTATTATCATAAAATGCCCGTTTTTTCGGTCACATTTGTGATACCGCACGAAAACAACCGACCAAAGCCGAACGGCAGACTGTGGCGGTGAGAGAGTGAGTTCAGCTATCACTATAAATCACCCGATCATCACAACTATAAGTTCGACGCACAACATAAAGTCATGCAATGGTGTTGTTCGGTGACTGAGAATCAGCTCAATGCTCTTTATACACCATGGGATCTGTTACTGCCGCAACCGGTATTTATCACCGCCAGGTGGGGAGGAAAGAAGTTCAACATTCATCCCCGCATCATGTCGAAAGCAGGACACGTTCGATTACGACGAATCTCGACTAAATGTCATCATACTCGGTTAAATCCGTCATCCAGAAATTAACAGTATGCGGTCAACATCAGCAGGCTGACGACGATGCCGCTTTTACTAATTTCCTAGCGTAAGAAAGTTTCAGAACGATGCCAGCCGTAACAGTGATGGTGTCGAAACACGGCAAAACACTTTTCGGGATTTTGTTGCGAATGTATGGCGTGCCATCATCTTTCTGGCTGTTCATCTAAAAGGAAGTCGGTTCTCTTTAGAAAGCGAAATTTATCGCGTCATTTTACGCGTCAACATACGGTGTCGCAATAAAACAGTTATCGCGATGGTAGTTCTCGACGCCAGGGGCCCGCCAGATCATTCGGAATGTCTTCGATCGCCAACCACCATGCAGAAGCAGACGCCTGCCCATTCATTAACTGCCAAATCGTAGCCGAACATGGTAGACCGATTCAATGATTTCATCCTGCTCCAGCACAGGTCGGGCTGAATTAACCGTTTTGGCTGCTCATCGTCAAAGTCATCACCTGACAATAATGCTCATCGTCTGGATTTCACGTTTGAAATAGTCGGGTTTCGTGTCATCCGGCAACAGAAGGCAGCTCAGCTTCACAACAGATAATTGTCGGCCTCTTCGACTTCGACTTGTTTCTTCCGGCGGAGGTGATAGTCACAGTACTATCATTAGCTGCTAATATCAAATGAGAAGTGACGAGCCGCCACCGTTCGCGGTTCGACTATCACCCGGCGCCGCAGTTAACAATGAATATTGACACAGGGCGCCTGTTTCACGCCGCCATCGTTTCACCTGCCCTTCTTCTTCGAAGCACAGTTTCATCTCTCGCCAATCCCATACCATTATAAGTAACCGAATTTCATCACTGGTTGAAGCTTGTGCAATACGGCGGAACTCAAGTTAATGCTTGCATACAGTATCAAAGCCGTTGCAGGCTGCGTATGCGATTTTGTCACGAAAGGCGCCGTGTTAAAATCGTTGTATTAGCACGCGCCATCATGTTGCCTGCAACGCCTCCGTTCTTCGGTGTTCAGGTAAAAGAAGTTGCGGAGTGGCGAGAGCAAGTCACAATACGACCATCGCACCGATGTTCATCGCATACCAATTGCAGTGCAGGACGCAGACTCGCGCGCGTGATTAAAGTCTGCGACAGCAGCCCGAGCCGCATCACCAGCATTCCTCTCCTCTCCTCGCCTATACCGGTACGTACGGAGCGACGAGGCTAGTGGTTTCAGCAGTACGCAATTTAGGCAACATTTCAGCCTTCGGCATTTGATGCTAAAGGATGTGGCCCTCAGATTGGTCCACACTGCCGAGATTTCATCGGCATAGGCAGCAAATGGCATGGCATGAGTGGGGCGTCGTGATCGGGGTGGGGAGATGTCAGGATCGCGATTGGTACTCAGTAGATGGTCGCTGAGGCAGGTGACAGAAGCCGATGCCGGTATCGTTGTCGCACTGGTTGTACGTTCGACCGAACGCCAGAATGCAATGATAGTGCGTTTCTAAGCATTACGATAGCTGACGCTCTTTAGGCGATCCGGTTGCGCCAGTATCAGTCTACGTCGGCTGAGTTCAGGTCGTCGGGTCAGTTGTTTCCAGATTTAGCCGTTTCATCAGGAAATACGCAGAAATCGTCGTCGTCCAGTCAGTTCAGCATTTGCGACGCGTTTCCGGCTTTCGTTATTCGAGGAGGCAGTTTGATGAAGATCAGCTTCCGGTTGGTTCGAGTAGATGTTCGACGGCCTGAACATTTGGTTTGTTCAGGTGAATGTATGATCGGTCGAAAGCGCCCGACCAGCCTTTGAAGACGAATAGGTTCAACAGACAGCGTTTGTCATTTCGGAAAGTCGAGCCGCGATTGCATTACCGATGGTTAATCGAATTGTCGCATATCCATCGTCCATGCCCTTTTCACGTCTTCCGTCACGGTAGTCGTTCGCGAATAGTGTCATGGACTGTAGACGTTGAAGCTCAGTATTGCCTGCTTCAAGGCATATTACGGTAGGTGCGCCCAACAAAGTTATTGCTATGAACATGAAGAGGCGGGTTAAACGTTCAGCCGACTTTCACCGCCAGCGACGCGTCCAAACGAAGCCGATCGATAATGTTCGTAGCGACGAATCCAGAAATCATCGATGTTAACAGGTGTCGTTGATTGGTTTTCAGGAGCAACCAAAGCTTCTGGTATGTCCAGTGGGCATGGCGATGTTTGTCGCGAGATCTACGAAGTTATCTATTGGTGGTTTTCCCTTCCTTTAGAAAGACGGTGGTGCCCCATTTCGGGCCTATCCCATCGTTGGTTCAGTTCGTGGGATCGCAAGCCCGATACCGGTACTGCTGGAGGTGAACAACTCGAGTGTTTGACGCAGGAAGATATCGACGGCGCCGACGATGGCGGCGCCGGAGATGGCGAACTCTTTAAGAACCGGAATAGATTTCATCTTCTTCAGTAAGCAGGTAACTCCGTCAGCATTTCGACGGGACAAAGTTCGTAGATCTTTGCGGTGTTATCTATCGTTGTCCGCGTACTCTTCATTCAAAACGATAGAATTTCGTTCAGGCCAGCGTCGACGCACCCGCTAACCGGTTTCATCGAAGAGCAGAAGGTTTTGGCTGCGTTATCGAATCAACCCGGTAGTTTGACTTGTGATACTGTTCGTTATATTGCGGCTCATGGAGTAAAGAATATTGCGCTGAATGCAGGAAAATAAACAGTATCAACTTACTGCACAGATTTTACCCGTCTGATCTAAACAGTTCATATTGGTCACGCGTTTCCGGATCCAGCAGGCGCAGCCGGTTAGACTATTGGCCCACTGTGGTATAAAATTATCGCCGGGCGATCATTGCCTTCAATGTCGAGTGGTAGAGTCCGTAGCTTCGTTCTTGTCAGAGTCGTCATTGGGGCACTTCGAGAGTCGCGTTCATTGATGTACTACGAAGCGTCATTCGACGATAAACCGGTGGACATGTCGCAAAACATTCTCACAGTTGGCGGTTTCCAATCGACGAATTATCAACCACTTCAGCAGGAACCAAGCGTTCAATGAGTTGCTCTTCGATGGTGGGAATTGGCGCAGTCTTCTTTAGATCATTACGACCGTTTCGAAATGGCGGCTGTCGTGAGATTGTTTAGGCACCTATTCTTCCGCTATCCAACAGGCGTTTAGTCATTTGGTGACTAGGATTAAAGATTTAAAGTTAGATGTTTCGGCCACTTTATCACGTAGACTTTTCTGACGAAAAGAGGAAGGTTGAGTAGAGGATGGAAGAATAAGATGAAGGGCAGCAGGGGAATGGCAGGGGAGCAGCAGGGTGTTATATATCAATAAGCAGCCGAAAACCCCGTCGTTTGTTGCTCAATGCTGACGAGCCACAGGTGAAAGATTAACAGATGACGGTCATTGTTCATCATTTCAGTACGATATCAATGGATACTGCCGTTCAGTACCGTCACAGAAGTGAGTCGAGTTTCAGCGTAATTTTCCTCACTATGCCAGCTTTGAACTGATCACGGCGTGTTAAAGCGGCTTGAAGGGGCTGTCGATGGGATGTATTCTCGACCGCGGTCAGCTCAGGTGGATGATCGATCGAAGAAGTCGGTGTTGCCTCTTTCTACTTTATGGCATTCGAGCCAGTGGTCAGTAGCGCCAGCCACTGTTCTCTCATTCGTCTTCTGACGGCTTATCAAATCAGGAGCGTAGCGTAGCGCAGTTATTATCACTAAAAATCATCACCTGGCGTGGAGCATACGGTGGGATCTTCGTCGAATGATCATGCACACGCCAGTTCGAGCTGGCCCGATGCCGATGGCCACCGCATGCCTAATAGTAGCTGCTGGCGCAGCGATCGATTCTGTGCGCAATTAGTTTACGTGATAGTAGACTTCATATCGAATTACCGTAATATCATTCTTCGATTACCGCTCGGTGTCGCCAGTCGTTATTCCGAGAACAGGTGAATTACCATACTGGGATGTAGATGCATTCCATCGCGGTGTCGATTATCCAGCATTTCAGCAGCGAGCCCCCGGGTGTTGGTCCACAGTGGATCTACTACGGCCTACGAATAATAATACGACAGTTCGACCGTCGATTTCGACGAGGTCCACCGTACGCCACACCAGTTGGCAGGGACGGTGACTTGCGCGTGAATTCGCTTTATGATAGTAGCCTTGTGCTGCAGTCGTTCTTCCTTCCCTGAATTCGAGTTTCTCCGGTGTCACGACAGAGTCATAATCGAGATGGAGAGGGCGCAGGTGGCCGGAGCCGCCTCTGCCACCCGGCTCGATCCTTCGGAGCGGGAGCGCCATAAAGGCCACATTAAGAAGGAGCCATTGTAACCTGACTCGAGTCCACCAGTCAGCCACTCCACACAAAACAATATTGGCCGACCACGCGGTCCGAAATATCCCGCACCTTCCGCCACGCTTCAGCGCACCGTGATAGGTCTCGCGTCAGATTGTTTATAGTGAGGAAAATACGCTGAAATTAATTTCATTAAATGGGCCGGTCAATGTGAGTAGTATTAAATGTTATCAGATTTCATTAGAATTGAATATTATTCACATGTGAGATAGTTGAGGTCGACGTTATTAGACAGTCAGCCACCCACAATACTGGACTAACGAGGTCTGAGTGTACTTGCTGGCAACCTTCCAACCGCGGCATTCAACGTTACCGCACTTTCTCCTCCCCCACTCCGGAGCCCGGTCTCACCATCGCGTTAAAGACCGAGATGAGAGGCCGCAGGTCCACGCGGTCCGGAGTTATCCCGTCAGCTGGCCCCCACGGACGAAGCGCACCGTGATAGTTTCAAAGCGTCAGATTGTTGCAGTGAGGAACACGCGCCGAGCTGTCGACCTCACTCTCTCAATTCCTCAATCTTCATCAGACACTGTCCGAGCCGGTCAGTTGCCTGATGTGGAGGCGGCATTGGCTGATTTGATCATGTACCATCTTCGCCACAAACACTACCAATACATCGACAACACCCTCACAATCAACATTTCCACCAGACCACACCGTCGGCTCAGTGTATGTGCTGTGTGTGTCGAGTGACTGACCAATGGACTGGGAGTCCGTCGGCGATGGCTGCTCCATATCCACTGAGTTTGTAATTCCTGGTGTGTGCGTTATGGGGGCAAGGTCGTGTTGTGGCGCGCGAAGATGGGTACGCCGATCCGTCAGCCAATGCGCTTTCCACTCCCACATCAGGCAACTGACCGGCTCGGACAGTCGTCTGATGGTGGGGTTGGGAGAGAGTGAGGTCGACAGCCCAGCGCATGTTCCTCACTATAAACAATCTGACGCGCTTGAAACTATCACGGTGCGCTAAAATCCGTGGCTTGGAAGGTTGCCAACTGACGGGATAACTCGGACCGCGTGGACCTGCGACCTCTCTCATCTCCGGTCTTCTTGCCTGTGTCGTGAGACCGGGCTCAGGTGGGGGAGGAGAAGAGAGTGCGGTAACGTTGAGTGCCGCGGTTGGAAGGTTGCCAACTGACAAGTACACTCAGACCTCGCAGTTAGTCCAATGTGTGTTGTGTGGAGTGGCTGACTGGTGGTCTGAGAGTCAGGCTGCGATGGCTCCTTCTTAACGTGACCTCGGCTATCTCACACATGTGAGATAAGCCGTTCAACCCCCTGTTCTGTGAAATCCTGGTGCTTGTGTTTGGGGGGCCAGGTCGTGTACGTAGTACACGTAGACGAGGTCACCAGCAGCTGCGCCCGCTTCCGCATCAGACAACTGACCGGCTCGGACAGTGGTCTGATTGTGGGGGTGGGGAAGAGAGTGAGGTCGAGAGCTCAGCGTATTTTCCTCACTATAAACAATCTGACGCGCTTGAACCTATCACGGTGCGCTAAAAGCCGTGGCTTGGAAGGTTGCCAACTGACGGGATATTTCGGACCGCGTGGTCAGCCCAATGTGTTTTGTGTGGAGTGGCTGACTGGCGGACTGAGAGTCAGGTTACAATGGCTCCTTCTTAATGTGGCCTTTATGGCACTCCCACTCCGAAGGATCCGAGCCAGGTGTGGTGGCACGCCCAGAGGCGGCTCCGGCCGCGCCAACCACCTGCGCCCTCTCCCATCTCGGTCTTCTTGACTCTGTCGTGACACCGGGCTCAGGTGGGGGAGGAGAGAGTGCGGTAGCTGCAGCACAAGGCTACTATCACTTAAAACTAATTCACGCGCAAGTCACCGTCCCTGCACCAACTGGTGTGGCGCATACGGTGGACCTCGTCGAAATCGACGGTCGAACTGTCATGTGTGTGTGTGTGTTCCCTAAACAGGCCGCGTAGTAGATCCACTGGACCAACACCGGGGCTAAATCAGGGTACGGCAGGTGTTATTCTTATTTGGGATGAGCTCCCATGGAGGGGAGAGGCACGCGTGGGTGCCAGCTTATACCGCATCACCCACTGTTGTAATTTACGGCTATGGTGAGATTCACCTGCAACCGACCCTGCCTCCGGTCTTTTTGACTATGCTTTGACACCGGGTACAGGCGGGTAATGGAAGAGAGAGAGAGAGTGTGTGCAGTAGATTCAGTGTAAGTCTACTATCACGTAAGACTAATTTGCGCACAAGTCACAGTCCTTGCACCAGCCTTCTGTAGGGCATACGGTGGCCATCATCGGGTTACGACGGTCGAACTAGCGTGTGCGTGTGTGGGATGTGGCAGTTCGACCGTCGATTTCGACGAGGTCCACCGTATGCTCCACACCAGGTGGTGCAGGGACGGTGACTTGCGCGTGAATTAGTTTTAAGTGATAGTAGCCTTGCGCTGCAGCTACCGCACTCTCCTCCCCCACCCGAGTCCGGTGTCAAGACAGAGTCAAGAAGACCGGAGATGGGAGAGGGCGCAGGTGGCTGGCGCGGCCTAAGCCGCCCCTGGGCGTGCCACCACACCTGGCTCGGATCCCACGGAGTGGGAGTGCCATAAAGGCCACATTAAGAAGGAGCCATTGCAACCTGACTCTCAGTCCGCCAGTCAGCCACTCCACACAAAACACACATTGGGCTGACCACGCGGTCCGAGTTATCCCGTCAGTTGGCAACCTTCCAAGCCACGGCTTTTAGCGCACCGTGATAGTTTCAAGCGCGTCAGATTGTTTATAGTGAGGAAAATACGCTGAGCTCTCGACCTCACTCTGTAGGCGGTACTAGTTAGGCGTAGTACTTGGTCGTTCCATTTGTCTCGTACAAATGGTGAATACTCCTGTGGCCGTCTTTATCTGGTACCCAAATCTCACCTGTGGCTCGTCAACGCTGGGCTCTGCCCAGCGGCAACACCCCAGGCAATCGCCACGAACGGCGGGCTAAACTAGGTGAGGGTTTTCAATGCTGTGTGTGTCTCAACACCCGGTATGTCTGCTCCCCTCCCTGCCATTCCCCCCTCTGCCCTCATCTGTGCTCTTCCCATCCTCTCTCCTCAACCTTCCCTCTTTCCCCACGATCAAGAAAGTCCTACGGCGAGGGCGACAGCAATCACGTAGGTGGCCAGGGCGAATCAGTCGTTCTCTAACTAAACCAAATCGCAATCCATAGTGGAGTTCGGTAGCCGCCTAGGATGACTAAGCAGCCCTATTTAGGGATAGCACTGCTTACCCCCTCGCGGGGGAAGGGGCTAGAAAAGGTGCCCTAAACAAATGCTGGGTCTCACGACAGCTAAAGCAAACCATGTCTCAGAGACTGCAATTCATGTGGTCTAAAAATTTTAAAAATACCAATAATTCCCGTTAAGACAATTCGAGGAGCAACCGACCGGAACGGAGGACGGCGCTAGTTGCTAGGACACTGGCTCGATGCAAGTTGGACATTGCTGCTCTCAGCGAGACACAATTCTCTGAACAGAGTCAGTTGGAGAAGGAGCGGCCGCCCAACAGCAGAATGACGCGACGCTGGTATCGTCTTTGCCACCCGGAAGGACATCGTCAGATGTCTGCGCTGTCTGCCGTAGGGCATCAATGATTGCCTGATCAACCTCCGCCGGCCTCTCAAAATTTTCGCTTACGCCCCCCCAATGACGAGCTCTGATGCGGCAAAGGACAAATTTTACAAGGATCTACACGCCCTCCTGGCGACTGTGCCGAAGGCGGATAAGTTAATTGTCCTTGGCGCGCGTCGGGACAGACCATGCCACGGGAGAGGAGTGCTGGGCCCGCATGGTCTAGCCGGCTGCACCTGCTGGATTATGTCTTCGTCCGGAGGCGTGACCAACATGACGAGCTGGTGACAAAGGCGATCCCAGGTGCCGACGGATCATGGCGTCATCATCTCCAAGGTGAGGCTTCGTCTGCAATCACGCAGGGGACCCCAAGGTAAGCGACCACACGGTAAGTTGAATACTGTTTTATTGAATGTGCCTACTCACCATCTGCATTTCAGCAACGCACTAGCCAACCGGCTAGCCAACCTCGCAATAGCCGATGAAAACGCCTCCGCGGAGAACCGCTGGTGCCAACTGAGGGACACGGTCAAATCTAACGCCCTGGATGTCCTCAGCCGCGCAAGTCATAAATACCAGGACTGATTCGATGAAAATGACGCAGCCATCAACACTCTGCTCGCTGATAAGAACCGGTTAAGCAAAGATTGCGTCGACCGCTGCAAACAAGACAGAATTCTATCGAATTCACCACTTTGCACAGCAATGACTGCGGGAGATGCAGGATTCCTGGATGACCCGCAAAGCCGAGGAAATCCAAGGGTACGCGGACCAAAACGAATGGAATAACTTTGCTACCACCAAGGCCGTCTACGAACATCCCGTCAAGGGCGCCGCCCCTCTTTTAGTACTGACGGAACTACCCTGCTTACTGAGAAGATGGAAATCCTGAATCGCTGGGCGGAACACTTCCGAAGTGTTCTTAAAGGAGTTCACCACCATCTCCGACGCCGCCATCGATCACCTTTCCGAAGTAGAAATCAACGCCGACCTCGATCTCCTGCATTCTCTCCAAGAAAACCTCAGGGTTGTGCAGCAACTCTCCAGCGGGAAAGCACCGGTATCAGACGCGATCCCTGCTGAGATTTATAAGCATGGCAGCCCCCAACTGAGGAACCAGCTCACTGCGCTCTTTCAAGCGATGTGGTGTCAAGGATAGGCCCCTCAGGATTTCAAGGACACCACAATTGTCCATCTCTAAAAGGAGAAGGAAAACCACCAACTCTGTGATAACCATGGAGGAATCTCACTGATAAACATCGCCGGGAAAATCTTCACCCGCATTCTCCTCAGTCTTCTGGACGGCCACCTAGAGCAGGTTTTGCTCCTGGAAAGCCAATGTGGTTTCCAACGACACCGCGGAGCAACCGATGATTTTCGCCGTTCGTCAGCTACAAGTGCCATTGTCCGTCAGCTTCACGACGGGATGATGGCGCACGTCACTGACAACGGGACAGTATCCGAAGCATTCAAAGTGTCAAACGAAGTGAAGCAGGCCTGCGTTTTAGCTCCCACCCTCTTCAGTCTCATGTTCTCTGCTATGCTGATGGACGCCTACCGTAATATGCACCCTGGGATCAGCATCGTCTACAGAACTGACGGGCACCTTATCAACAGTAGGCGTATGCAGGCTTCAACGCGTGTGTCTACGACTACAGTCCATGACTTACTCTTCGCGGACGACTGCGCCCTCAACACCGTGACGGAGGAGGACGTGAGAAAAGGAGCATGGACTCTTCGCCGCAGGCTGCGCCAATTGTGGATTAACCATCAGTACAGCCAAACCGGTGGTCATGCAACAACCGCCGCCGAGCTCGGAATACAATGCTCCCCGAATAAATAGCAACGGCTCTCGACTCAAAAATGTGGAAACCTTTGCTTATCTGGGAAGCACGCTGTCACGCAACAGAAGAATCGACGACGGGGTTGCACAACAGATCTCCAAAGGCAGTCAGGCCTTCGGCCGGTCGCAGGCCTCCGTGTGGAATTGCCACGATATTCACCTGAACACTAAACCAAATATGTTCAAGGCCGTCGGAGCGGAGACCTGGATCGTCTACTCGAACCAAGCCAGGAAGCTGAATCACTTCCATCTCAGCTGCCTCCGCAGATAAATGAAGCCGAGATGGCAAGACACGAAGGTCTTGGAGAGGACCGGAATCCTCAGCATTCACGCCATGCTGAGGCAACTGCAACTGCGATATAGCGGCCACCTCATGAGAACGGACGACGAGTGACTACCCAAACGGCATTTCTGCGAAGATGTCACTACAGGTGCTCACCAACATAGAGGTAAAAAACGACGCTACAAGGACATTTTGAATAAATCTCTGAAGCAACTGCTAATCAACCCGGCGACCTGGGAAGACCTGCTCAGAATAGACCGGCATGGAGAAGATCCGTGAAGACTGGTGCAGCAATATACGAACCCAACCGGATCGCCGCTGCTAAGGCCAAAAGGGCGGCTCGCAAGTCACAAGCAACCCGGATCAACATCGCCAATGCCCAAGCACTATCAACGTGCCCACGCTGTCAACGCACATTCCGCAAGCGAATCCGTTTGGTCAGACATATTCTAACTCAATGCAACAACAGTACCACAACATCAACTTCTGTCACACCTGCCTCAGACCCCACGACGACGGCCATCCCAACCACTGAGTACCCCTTAATCGATGCCCTGCCGTCCACAATCATCGACACCATCCTCTCTCCCACACCACTTGCGCCGATCACGACGACGAACACCACTTGCCCCACTCATGCCACCTCCGACTACCTGCCATTTGCTACCTACAAAACCACAACCGCCCCCGGTATCAGCGATGGGGATGAAATCTCATGAGATAGGGTAGTTACTGTAGATGTATTGGACCAATCTGGGGGCCACATCAGGGCATGGCAGGCGGTATTCGGTTTGCGCTCCCATAAAAAATGCCGAACAGGGGGGTGTGGTGGCACGCCTAGGGGCCCCGGCCGCGCCAGCCACCTGCGCCCTCGTCCAGCTCCATTTTTTGGCTCTGTCTTGACACCGGGTATAGGTGAGGGAGGAGGAGAGAATGCGGTGAATGCAGCTCAAGGCTACTATCACTTAAGACTAATCCACGCGCAAGTCACCGTCCCTGCACCACCATAGTGTGAAACATACGGTGAACATAGTCAGACTACGATGGTCGAACTGACGAGTGGATTAGAGTGCAGTTATAATAGACTTGCGCTGCATTTACCGCACTCCTCCTCCTCCTACAACTCTTTTACCTGGGCTCGGTGTCACACCAGAGTCAAGAAAACCAGAGACGGGAGAGGACACAGGTGGCTGGCATGATGAAAATCCGCGCGTGCCCACAACAAACACTTGACCAGGATTTTAGCACAACCTCTTTGAGTTTTCTCATGACAAAATCGCATACGAATTTCCCAGCGAACTTGCTGTTCATTGATGCATGAGCTGTATGCAAACAGATAACTTGGGATTCAAAAACTGGCATTATGATTACATGTACAAACTAATAGTGAGTGAAAATTCGGACATACTTGCAGCTCCCTAATGAGTATGGGATTGGCAGAGGTCGACGCAAACTGACCGACGGGAGTAACCGAAGAAGAAGGGTAGGTGAAACGGTCAGCACTGAGCGCGGAGACAGAACTAGGCACCCTGTGGCGGTAATATTCAGTATTAGCTGCAGCGCCCGAGGTTGATGAAGTCAGAACCGCGGGTAGTGATTGGTGCGAGAGAGCACTCGGTGAGGCATCCGCCATCCGACGATAGTAGGTCAGGGATTGATCAGATGGGAAGGTGCTTAATGTGGTCATTGCCGAATCTGTGCTTATCCCAGCACCTCCACCAGATAAGTCAGGGTCAAGAGGAGCTGAACGTGAGACCAAGTGCTTTATCTGTTGTGAAATTTGGGCTGCCACTTCTGTTGCACCAGTTGGCCTGAAAGAGAAAAAACCCAGGCTCTATTTCAAACGTAAATCAAAAGACGAGGAGAGATGGGCAGTATTGGCAATCAGGGTGATGACTGGCTGAATGAAGGCAGAATAAGACCAAAACAGTTCAACATCAATCTGCCCACAATTTCTGTCTTCGCCCCGTCTGTGCTGCTCGAGAATTAGACCTAAGGCAGGACAGGACGATTATGTCGGTGGGCGTCAGTCTACCATAGCTTGAAAACCCCAAAGACAAGGTCAGCTGCCTCGATAGAAAGGTTGTTGTCTATACAATTTTATGTGCCAGTTGTGATGCCGTTTATTTTGGCCAAACTGGGAAATCTGTTTCAAACCACATGCATGAACATTAGTTGGCGGTCAGGAGACGAAACCATTTATTCCAGATGGTCTAGGAGCGGCCAGGGCCCCTAGGCCCTAGCGTCAAGGATACGCATGGCGGCCATCACTGGCGCAAGCAGTTATCTATTTTTAAGTACATTCAAGACTGTTAGCTGTTTTTGAACACATTTTTCCAACGTCTGTGTCTGATTATGACCTAAGGAGCCGGCGGCAAAAATTGACACGATAAATTTCCTTTTCCTAAAGAAATTATTTGACTTCTGCCTAGATAGATATATGCAACAGATGTTAACGCCGTATTCACAACAGACATACCAGCTAAAATCCCAAAAAAGTGTTTTGCCGATGTTTCGGCCGCCGTATGACACAGCTGTGATTGGTTCAGGTTATCAGTTGGTATCCCATCGTTCTCTAGGCCGTTTCTTGCATACGATATCAAGGGAAATTAGTAAAAGCAGCACATCAGTTGTCATCAGCCTGCCTTACCCAACCCCAGATGTTCCAACCCTTGAGGCTCAAACCCGCGCCCTGTTGGTAAGAATTTCAATGCCCCTGATCTGGATGACCTGGGATTTAACCCGGGTACTTTATTGATTGAGCATTTGGGAGTCCGAAAGTTCGACCGTCGTAGTCAGACGATGTCCACCATATGCTCGACACCATGGTGGTGCAGGGACGAAGACTTGCGCGTGGCGTAGTTTTTAAGTGATGTTAGACTTGCGCTGCAGCTACCGCACTCTCTTCTCCTCCCCCACCTGAGCCCGGTGTCATGACAGAGTCAAAAATACCGGACGCGGGAGAGGGTGCAGGTGGCTGGCGCAGCCGGAACCGCCCCTGGGCGTGCCACCATAACTGGCTCGGATCCCATGGAGTGGGAGTGCCATAAAGGCCACATTAAGGAGCAGCCATTGCAGCCTGATTCTCAGTCCGCCAGTCAGCTACTCAACACAAAACACACACATGGCTGACTACATGGTCCGAGTTATCCCGTCAGATGACTACCTTTCAAGCCACGTCTTTTAGCGCACTGCGATAGTTTCAAGTGTGTCAGATTGTTTATAGTGAGGAAAATGTGCTGAACCGACAACTTTACTCTCTCCCACCACCACAATCAGACCACCGTTCGAGCTAGTCAGTTGTTTCGTGCGGGGATCCACAAATGTATTGAAAAACAGGCATTTTATGAAATGTAATCAGAGGAGACAAAAATTTGGGAACCAAGTAGCGTTAAATATGTCCCTTTTCGAAACTGGTTGACCCAACTCGCTGCCAGACGTGTGGGCGATAGACAAGAGTAAACTGTTTAACTCTGTAGCTAACAGAGGGTCCTGTGGATGATCAAAATCTGCACCAAATAAGCGGAATTCCGTCGAGATTGGCTGCGCATGTCTTCGGTTTCTCCTTGAGACCTTCGCATGTGGCATTGAAATTGATATGCCTATTGATGCACGTCGCCTGGTCGAAGAACACTGCCTCTAAGAATTCACATCTTTATTTGTTTGACAGGGGCCATCAATGTGGGTTCTCTTTCATGCAAATCTGTGCCCAATTGCCAGTGTGTGGCTGGCTATCTGGGATAGATAGTATCGCCGTCTCACTGAGAGATGACGCTCATATTCCCAGGAAGAGCCGGAATTCGGACTTTGCGTACAGGAGGCTACATGCAAACTGTTACATAGCATTTTTAGACAAGATATTTATGTACAAAATACCTCATCTGTTTAAGTATCCAACACTGTACTTAGAGTAGGAAAGCTGTTTGCCTAGAATAGTTGTGGGTTGGTTTGCCACGTGTATCCGATGTTTTTCTAACTGTCTTCCTACAAGCACAGAAACATTTTTCAGTAGACTCTAGAGAGAACTCTGTGGGGGGATTGACCGATGTATGAAGGGATCTGTCAGTCTTTCGATGAACGAGGATATCTAAGAATGGGATTGTCAACCAACCTACGTTTTGAAAGCCAACTCGATTCCTGGGAATGTGGAGATAAAATGAGTATGGAGCATATCCGACTGATTTTTGTAGACGGTGATAAATTTGCGGCGCTTTAATTTTCCTCCGAAATCATTTGCTAACTTGGGGGACTCATTAATGGGCCGAATCACTTGCGGTTGTATTGTGCAGCCACATGATATCAGCGAAACACTGCCTGGGCTTTTAGTTAGTACCTGTGCTGTTTAGCATGATATATATGATAAATTTATTATGGACTTAACATAGCCCTGCGTGGGCTGGCTTGTACAGCCTTTCTGGTAAACTTCGACAAAAGCGAGCAAGGTCCTGGTCTGTATGATGAATATTTACCAATATTTTCTAATGGGGTTATCAGAAGTTTAAGCTTTTGGAAGATCTTTTAGTGGGGAGTAGATAAAAATATCTCAAGATACTGACGAGGAAAATCAGCTTGCGAACGGTTGAACCAAAATTTATCAACTAAGATGGTAAACAAGTTATATCCTGTCTTAGAATAACCAACAACATTTGAAGCGGGCAGAAAAATTAAGCCGAGCTTTATAACTAACAATATCCAGATGAACAACTTTAGTGACCAACACGGAAAAAGGTAAAGAGCAAGCGAATTTTTCATATTTCAGTCAGAAGCGACTGAGTACTAGGCGGAAGAGGCAACGGTAGACCACGAATAGATCAATCATTAAAATCTTTGTCATAGCTAGAAGTTATAAGTATCGCAATTAATTAAACTCACATTCCAAAATGGCAGCTCTGAGTGCTGTTTGTGGGGGCTGTATCAGAATAAACACCATAAGAAGAGGTTTGACTAACTCCTGAGTTGCAGAAGTCACCAGAAGAAACGGAGTTTTTCCCGTCAGTTACGTATTCTTGAGTGTTATCTAGGCCATTGGGCATATATTCGACCGATGTTGGTGGCGGTGAAGAAAATGCACAAGATGGAGATGGCGGAGCAAATTGCTGGACAACTGGAGAAAACTGAGTGGCGGGTGTAAATTGGTAGTGGGCACCAGAATCTTCTGGATCGGCAGGGCAGGGTTTTAGTAGCCGCCATAGGCAACGCGTTTTCCCTGTTTCAAACGGGAGAAATTTTGAAAAGCTTAGTGGTTTTCGATAATGGAGTAGTTTGCGCTAAAAAAAATAATGGGGATGAGGCAATGGAAAGGATAAAATCAAGAATACCAGGGGAATATGCGCGAACATTTACCACGAAGCACTAACAAGAGCTGCGGATTTTTGTAAATTATAGATTTACCGGTTATACTGCTAGAAAATGGACTTAAGAAACGGACGTTGAAACAGATTTTGCAAACATAAATATTTTAAAAGGCGGCGAAGAAGGAGATATTCAACTGCGACAGGGCCATAAGGTCCATTTTATAAAAGGTCAAATCTATAATTTCTTCGAGAGATAGGACGGGCAAAAAAACATTTGGTGTAAAAAACAGGACGTACGTGTTCACATGGGATGGCGCAGCTGGTGTCTAAATAAAATAATTAAGAAACAAGAGGTTATAAGCGAAGGCAGCTTATTATAAATTAATGTCAAGAGAACTTGACCGTCACAAAGACTTCAATGAATATATTAAAAATGAAAACAAAACTATGACAGGCCAACTGAGTTGAAGTATACCTCAACTAGGTTGGATTGCACCACCGGCGAAGCATTTCGGGGTCGACCGTGAGAGCTTCTAAATTTTTCGAGCTGATAAACGAAATTCTGTGAAGCAAAATAGTCGTACCTTTTTCCGAGCGTTAATTAAACGCTCTTCGCGAGACAACTCGCGCATTTTTATATAGTGTGGCTTAATCATAACGTATTCAAACGTATGCTATTATGACTAATAACAGAAGAAGTCATCCACAAATATCAGAAACAGAATAAAACCCACAACGCTCCCCTGGGGAACCCACTGCGAATAGTTACCCACTCTGATGTCCGTCACGAATACAAACAACCCGAAAGCTGTCTGTGAGAAAGTCGGCCAAACATTAGATTAGGTTGCCAGTCAGGCCCAACTACTGTGGCTTTGATAGCAGCCGTCTGCATAGAACTGTGGCAAAGGTTTTTCTGATCTGAATGTAGACTGCTTCAATTATCAAATGCATTTCTTCTGATTTTTTCTAGCTTCCGAGGGATTTGAGCATATTCTTGAGGCAGAGTCACCCGCTTTTAATAGAGGATGATGGTAATGATGATGGTGATGATGATAATGATGATGATGTTGATTATAATGATGATGATGTTGATGTGGAGGAGGAAGAGGAGAAGGACGAGGATGATGATGATGATGCACACTGAGCAGATTTTTTTAGCTCAATATACCACATCAGTTCCGGTTTTATTGTTTAATACATCCTTTGCAACAAGTGCTTTTGAGACACACTGGTTTGCAACTATAAAGTAAGCTTCTATCTTATTTACTATGAGAGAGTTATTTTGGCTTGTTTCTGGTCAGTTGACCGAGTTTTACCTTCATTGAAATTACGAAGCACTTGGAGAGCGGGAGGCCAGTCGGTCTGCGAGTTTCTTCAGAACGTTTGAGCCTAAGCTCTGCAGACCAGGCAATTTAGTGAGCTCTAGCTGACCTAGACTTTAACTTACCGTTTCTTTTGTAAATGAAACTGTGCTTAATGTATCCTGAAGTGGGGCAATTTGCCGGTCTTCTTCCTCATCACACATAGATTATAATTCAGTATATATAAAAGAGCTAGGCAGAGCCTTTGAGAACCCTATTAAAAAGATAGACGCTA
>WEDG01014156.1:0-12318 GCA_017591395.1 Schistocephalus solidus
AAATATCTTTGAAGGGTATTCGTAGGTTCTGAAAGTTTGTTTTCTACGTGTATATTCTGTATATAACTGGGTTGTGGCACTTTGAAAAGCCCACTCAGTCCAAGAGCTTCGTCAGAAATTTTCTTTCCATTTTCCGGTTATCTCTGATTAATTATTTTGGTGTTTTGTTCTCTTTGTGCAAATGGGTTATAATGTTTATCAAGAGCTATTACTTTTTCTATATTTAATGTTCTTGTTTATCGCAAATCACCCATTTGCCATCCCGTCAACAATACAAGTCCCACTCATTCTCCAACGTTAACTCCGGTATCCTTACCGACCTACGCGCCTTCCGCCCACAATTCAAACCAAAGCCAGTCATCATACTGCAAGTCCATAAATGCAAATTCAGCTCTCTAGACAAACAAAACCCCTGACAAGATTTCACTATCCCGCACCCAAGCAACACGAATAACATCATCTTTAACATGACGAAGTTTTCTCCAATCACGCACAGCCACTTTTGGTATGCCAATAATATGCATCCATTCGGCCATCACCCACCTCATCAGCATCGCCTCAAGAGCAAAATGTGCTACCAACCCTCCTCATCCGCGGTCGCCACGCATACCCTGCACCAAGCCACCACCGCTGACAATGACCCCACACCTACCCCCAGCCGGAAAGTCATTAACAAACCATGCGAAGTTACGCCTTAAACATTCACTACTCTCCTCAAATCACAAGCATCAATAACTTCATCAACCGCAAACCTGTAAGCCAATACTGAATCAAACGCCTATGGCCTTTCATACCAGCGTTCCAACAGGTACCTTTAACAACCCGCCACGCGCTTTGCAATAACGCACGCCGCACCTGGCAACGCTTGCAGCAGCGTATGGCACCCGCTTCATATACAGAACAACAAACAGTGAAATGTACTCACATGCATCACATGCAGAATAGTGTCTGGATATGCACGTCCAATGGGTTTAAACCAGGATTTAGAGAAGAGTTTAAAACTATTGCATATGTGCTATGTCAACTAAAAGTTTTCATCATAAGAACTGTAGAAATTTCGCATTTCTATCTGCTATAAACATGGAACTTACCTATACTGCCACCACATTTTGAATTGACATCGTGGTTTCTCGAATCTAAAAATTTAATATTAAGGGGACCTCAGTTGATGTCATGCAAACAAATATTAAACTGTTGTGGAAGAAAACGTCATTAAATATATGGCTATTGCAACAACTTTTGGTGGAACAGTTTTATATAGCTATGTGCATAATGACATGGTTCTGCGTTTCTACCCTCGGTTTTCGGATGTCATTCCATGTAAATTACTATTCACTTAGTCAGGTTCATCAGTAATGTTTAGGTAAAAGAGCGTTCATCCTTTCAAACGCACGCAAATTACCTTTGAGAAGAACTTGCCCTCTCGTGTACGCAATAGGCGTCTGAAGGTTGCCTTTTATCAAGAAGACTGAAAATTCATATGACTTCAAGGGTTTCAATTTGTTTATTACTACGAACTGTTGGTTTGTTGTTACCGGTGCCACGTCCGCTGGCATAGTGAGGATTCTGAATTTTTGACCACCAATGAGTTTGTCAGCATTCCAGTATACAGTCATTTGCTCGGCTGCTTCAGAAACCGCGTTTGCTTTGTATGTGTATTCTGCATATACAGACAGCGTAAGGACATATGTCAGTAGGCGGAAATAGCAAAAAAGTTTGTATTCTCTTATAATAAAAGGCAATATCTTTAACACGCATATCTCTCTATTAAGATTTAGAGTTATTCCTTGCGTAAATATATTCGGTATATATTTTTAGAGAAAAATACCTGAAATCATTTAGGAGTCTAACTATTTACTCAGCAGTTAACGACGCATTTTTACAATTTTAAAATAAGCCAAATGCTCATTCAATAGTGACTGCCAATATCTGCTTCCATATTTACTGCGTTATTAACGTAAAATCCTATGGCCCCTAACGGAAGCTGATACCAACAACATAAAGCCTCTTGCCCTTCTTTTTTCTATC
The DNA here is from genome assembly GCA_017591395.1 of Schistocephalus solidus. Lineage (NCBI taxonomy): Eukaryota > Metazoa > Platyhelminthes > Cestoda > Diphyllobothriidea > Diphyllobothriidae > Schistocephalus > Schistocephalus solidus. Next base: position 2,029 of record WEDG01014156.1, read on the forward strand.
CTTATCAAAGTTTCGTTACGAAGCTCAGAAGAACGGTTATTCCAGAACCTTTTTCAAGCATAGGAAAATGAGCACATTAGCAATCAGAGATACATAGGCCTACGTTTGATTCAATCCCGGCGACTGAAATCGTTCCCTATAGGTTTTTGTAAGGGCCATATTTCATGTCATTTCATTCGGCTAAGGTAAACGAAGCACCCTTAAGTTTCATTTTATTGCCATGTTGTATTTGTTTCAATCCGCCACGTTGTCCTTACCTTATTTGGCATTTACATTCGCAGCTCAGTAACTGATTTGGGTGCTGGAAGTGATCGTTCCGAGATTACTCCCTCGTATGCTTGTAATTTTAAACTCTTTAGCCCTCAGTCAAACCTCTGACAAACCAGGGAACGAGTTTTGAAAACCTTCACAATAAAATGACCTCATGCTGCTCTTGGAACCGATGTGACTTAAATTTGTATTTTTGGGATGCCTTCCTTCCTAAGAAATATTTGAAAAGGAAATGCATTTCCGTTATTTGGCCAACATTAAATGAGAAAGCACATTTAGTGTAAAGTTTTTGTGACTCACCATTGGTGGTTCCTTTTAAAATTTCATAAAAAGATATACATTCAGGGGAAACGTTTTGAACACTTCGATTATACCATCCAACTCGCAGCCTATATACAGACATTTTTGTAAATGTTATTTTTATTTATAACAAATGTGTTCCATATGGGACCCTTCCATTTTACATAACGCACGTACGTTATTTCAAAATATCCAAAACCATACCACGCAAAACACTAAAGACATAATTAGCCCGAAAACGGTAGCCTCTGCACTATAGGTTCTACTCAACGTCTTATCGGGGGACATTTTTGGTCGCAAAATAGATAAACTGAGATTGATTGTGATTATACGCTACTGATAGACGGACTTCATAATTTCTGGGTTTTTTATCAATAATTGCGATTTAAAAATTCCTAACAAAATTAAATGCTTAAGATAACACCATCCTAAGATATTCGTGACTTTAGTGAATACATGATCCCGAAACAGGTTGAATACTTGCGCTGATTTCCAGTGAGCGTAGTAGATTCTCCGAGTCTTCTATTTAGGTGTGTGTGCTTTAATTTAGGTTAGATGTATTAGCGGGTTAAGTTTGGAGTTTCCATGAAGTTTTAGGTTCAAGTTCGGCTTAAGACCAGAACCCGAAACGTTTCGCAGATTCTGGAAATATTTTCTTAAAAATGGAAACTCAGACGAGCTCGACCCTGTGCCTAATTCGTTTTGTTATCCTGTCAAACAGAATAGCTCATCGGATCTCTCTTGGCTTGTTCCGAAAAAGAAATCGGCTCTCAATGGATGTGTCACAAAACTGGTTTTCTAAAGGACATGATAGGTCGAACTCAAGTTCATTTTGTATGTCACATAGACAAATTGTTATTATATCATTTATCACTTAGAAATGGCAAATCAGATTTTGTGGCTCACCGGCCATTTTTCGCCTACTAGGATTATGTTTCTAACACAGGGTTTCCTACCGATAATTTGACTTCGTGTATATCTATTGAAAACATTCAAAACACTGTAATATTCACCGAATAATCAAGTTAAATTGCGCCAATGTCCAAGGCGCATTTTTTCAGTATATATTTTCCTTATTATTTAATATAATATTTAAACAATTTGTAACCAAACTTACATACCAAATGTTGTGTTATTTAAGAAATAGGAAAGTACTTATATCTGCGTTGCATCCGTAGCTCAAGTAGGAGTGCAAATTCTGTCGGATTTCGATTTTCACTGGATTCATACTACTTGTAGTACTACTTGTTTGTAGAATTGGCATTACGTGGTTATTCCACAGTGGTTGATTGTCTTCGACCAAAATGTTCATTGAAATTTCGGGGCTGACCCTAAAAAGTCATGTCCGAAGCACCTGACTCCATGTCCTGCACTTAATAATTTCAGAAATTATTTCCCCGATATATATATATATATATTCAGTTTGCTTCCAAAGTAGGAGTGCAAATTCTGTCGTATTTCGATTTTCACTGAAAGTTAAAATCTCCAAATGATAGTATAGCGTGACTGAAGACCGTGTATGCAAAAAAACAGCTTGTCACATCCGATGATGAACTGCAGTGCAACGTGCTCACAGAATAAACTGTCACCCTGTCGATTGAACCATTTTCTTCTTCCCCACTGAGAAGAAGGGAGAATAAGGCAATAAATTTTGCCGCCAATTAATTCTTTATCGATGTCTCAAAAATTCATCAAAACCGCTTAAGGCCCTTATCCGGAGATGGCACAAATGAGCTTAATCATAGTGTCACATGAATTTCTATGCTACGCAAAATATCAGATTCACTAGAATAAAGGATGCCTATAAGCAGCAAAGATTTGTAAAAATGACTTTTCGAAATTAATAGCAGTGAAAAAATGAGCTCGATAGTATTACTGCAATACGGCAACCTCTGTAGTAAAATGATACCGGCTTATTCTTTTGTAGACTGTCTATTGATTGCATAGGAAATCCTGCTTGGCAGTCCGCCTACGATAGTCGGTTTGATGGATAACACGCACTGCTTTAACGAAGGTGAAAAACCTGACGTCAATGTAAAAAAACGCATGTTTCACTAGGATACCCGTTCCTGAGGCTGATGTAAGTATGAGGGCCTTTTAAGGGCTGCCGTGCTTTCTATTCCCACCAATGAACTTAATTGCTTAAGATGACGGCAAATAAACTTATTGGCAACTGTGAAGTCTGTCGACAGTTGTGTGAGACTCGTTGTCCTCGTGTGGATTCCACATGCATTGCTTTGAAAGAGCTGTTTTGAAAACCATCAAACCTTTATTTAATTGTTCTCCAAACGGAACTATGCCGTGTGATAGGCATGCACCCTTACCCAATTGTGAATAATTTCACGCTACCGGTGAGCACATCTTCCTCTCAACACTGCCACGAGCTCATATCCCACCGACGTCGTAACTTAGTTCAAAAATGTGCGGAAGGTATATTTTTCAAACGGGAAATATGGTCATCGTGTGTCACATAGTCACTTTGTGGATTGCACAGTTATTGCTTAGATCCTTTTGCTCCATATTGTAAGATCGACCGTATTATCACTATCATTTTGATAATCGCGTTTTTGGCCATAGTGCAAGCTAATTCCAGTCTTGCAGCATTACCCTTAAAATTACATTCTGTACACAGATGGCCTGATATTGATGAACAGAACATATTTAGATGATGCTCCTTATCTAGCGCATGTGGTATTAACGTAGGATGACTTGTAGTTGAATGATTTTCTAAAACACTTAACCGGTGTAGACTCGCCATATATAACTGCATATTATAAGCTACGCATCATCGCACGCCTGCCATCCCTGTTAAATATAAGGTTAATGGGACTATTTTTGACTGAGAATGCACTACAAATTGGTATACAATAACGAAGCTTTCCGTGCCAGAATGTAAAAGCGGACAACCAGTAATACCTAAAGATCTCGCACCTTTCACATCACTACCTGCACTGACCAAGTCCAATAGACTTTTCTAAAACGGGTTTTGGTACACTTCTCGTTCTAAATTCCAAATGACCGTAAACACTGCAGTTCACCCTTGCATCCTTTCAAGCATAAGGCTAATGTAAAGGTTTTTTGACTGCCCTCATGTGGTCAGATAATATTTAACAAATAATTGAAAATTTTCCGTGGATTTACTCAGGAATTTATAAAAATTGAGATATGGTTATCCAATTGTGAATTTTAATCGATTTTTTTCCATTTCAGTAGACTGTCTGTGCTGTAAAATATTGTGAAGTCTAATTTCGCAATACCAGTGAGAGCTGACGGAGAAGTTCCGATTATCCAAACGTGCTCCCTGAAAATGTTATGGCTACAACTACGTCCACCCATAAGACCCTTGTGCAGCTATTAACTTTGTGAAATATTTATGGCATCGCTAGTGCCACCGATATGGAATCTGCGTTGACAAAGGCCGGATGACTCTGCTCTCTACGTCTAGCAAACAAAGCTATGGATAATTTGTGCCTGCCCACGTGCCATTGTCATCGAAGCTCTGTTGAAAAAGCGCGCTGTATTTTGAATTTATTTCAACTATCTTGGCTTTAGAAGGCACATAGACGGATTCTGAATATCGTGGGTGTGGGTTGGCACAGGACAAAATCTATTTCAACTGCTTCCTTGATAGTTACAGAAAGTTGACTGAATGCCGTTGTAGTCTGCTTGGTTAAGGATGTTCCCTGGGTAAACTTGGGCGTAATGTGTCCAGTCAAATTCGAATTATAGATGGGAAAACCCTGCCTGGCAATGAATCACTGCTTTCATCACACCTTTGCATACGCAACAGGTCCGGTGATTTGACCCCGACAAGTCACAGTACCGTTCCACCAGACCTCTACGTTCACCAACAGCAAATGCCATCTTAGTATCAAAACCATACAGTGACGAACGATCAATTACCGCCCCATGCAGCAATCCAACAACAAAACGACAAATCGCGCGCAGATCCGCGCTACCTAAACATCCCTTTAGCCGCCTTTACTAACAGCCCAACACCATGACCAACCCGACATGGCGGCAATATTTGCCGTTGTCCGAAGCGCGACAAAGCCATAATATACTTCCAAACAGCGCGAGCAGGCTTACATGCCAATCGTCCCACGAGCCATAAAACCCAATAACGTCTCCGGGTCCAGCTTCCAGGACGAAACAAACCCTGGAAGAGGTACTCAACAAAAAGGACCGCACCACCCAAAAGCCAGTCTTATCCAAAACAACAAAAATACACAGCGGACGAAAGCAAAAATTACACCTGCAGAAACTGCCCGCAAAACTTGACGATCCAACTTTAGTAATAATCAATATCCGCTTGCAATCGCTAACCGGCTTCCGCTACTGTAATCAACCTGCAGCGCATTCCTCAGTCAATAACAGACCCATTGACCTTTACATTTGCGACGCGACGACGCGTCGCCCATAACAGTTAAGATGGCGAGTCTACACTGGCTGAAAATAATCTAACTACTAGTCGTCCCATGTTAATACTACATATGCGCTAGATATGAGACTATCTAAATATACTGTTCATCAATATCGTGCCATCTGTGTACAGAATGTAATTTTAAGGGTTAGTAAACACTGAGTTATTTTGCACTATTGCCAAAAACGCGATTATCACAATGATAGTGATAATACGGTCGATCTTACAATATGGAGCAAAAGAATCTAAGCAATAACTGTGCAATCCACAAAGTGACTATGTGACACACGATGACCATATTTCCCGTTTGAAAAATATACCTTCCGCACATTTTTGAACTAAGTTACGACGTCGATGGGATATGAGCTTGTGGCAGTTTTGGAGAGGAAGATGTGCTCACCGGTAGCGTGAAATTATTCACAATTGGGTAAGGGTGCATGCCTATCATACGGCATAGTTCCGTTAGAAGAAAAATTAAATAAAGTTTGATGGTTTTCAAAACAGCTCTTTCAAAGCAATGCATGTGGAATCCACACGAGGACAACGAGTCTCACATAACTGTCGACAGACTTCACAGTTGCCAATAAGTTCATTTGCCGTCATCTTAAGCAATTAAGTTCATTGGTGGGAATAGAAAGCACGGCAGCCCTTGAGGGGCCCTCATACTTACATCAGCCTTAGAAACGGGTATCCTAGTGAAACATGCGTTTTTTTACATTTACGTCAGGTTTTTCACCTTCGTTAAAGCAGTGCGTGTTATCCATCAAACCGACTATCGTAGGCGGACTGCCAAGCAGGATTTCCTATGCAATCAATAGACAGTCTACAAAAGAATAAGCCGGTATCATTCATTTACTACAGAGGTTGCCGTATTGCAGTAATACTATATCGAGTTTCATTTTTCTACTGGCTATTAATTTCTGAAAGTCATTTTTGCAAATCTTTTGCTGTTGTGTCTTTTACCCAGTGAATCCGATATTTAAGTGCAGCACAGAAATCATGACACTGGCGACTAAGCCTCCATTTGTTAATCTCCGGATACAAGGGCCTTAAGCGTTTTTGATGAATCTTTTGAGTCATCAACGTTATTAACTGTCTTTATTTACCAACCATGCGTACCCTATCATTCTATCTATCCCTTCCCAAAGTGTTAAAATTAAAATGGCTGAATCGACAGGCGACAGCTTTATTCTGCGGTTAACGCCGTAACTGCAAACCAACACGGATGACAAGCCGTTTCTACACACGGTCTCTCAAATCACGCCATACCATTACCTGACCTTAACCCGTTAAGCGCACCCAAACTGACAAGTAACTTGCGCCCCACTGCAGCCGCAACCGTACATACATAACGCAACTGTCCTCAAAACCATACCGCCAAGCAAAGTTCCCTCCACCTAGAAATATGCTGTGCAAATTTCATTCTCGTCTCTAGCTTCATCGGAGCTACGGATGTAATGCAGATAAAAGTACGTTCCTCATTTCTTAAATAACACAACATTTGGTATGTAAGTTGCTTACCAAATAGTTTTAATATTATATTAAATAATTAGGAAAATATTTACCGACAAAATGCGCCTTGGACATTGGCGCAATTTAACTTGATTATTCGATGGAATATTGCAGTGTTTTGAATGTTTTCAATAGATATGCACGAAGTCAAATTATCGGTAGGAAACCCTGTGGTAGAAACATAATCCTATTAGGCGAAAAATGGCCGGTGAGCCACAAAATCTGATTTGCCACTTCTAAGTGATACATGATATAATAACAATTTGGCTATGTAACATACAAAATGAACTTGAGTTCGACCTATCATGTCCTTTAGAAAACCAGTTTTGTGACACATCCATTGAGAGCCGATTTCTTTGACGGAACAAGCCAAGAGAGATCCGATGAGCTATTCTGTTTGACAGGATAACAAAACGAATTAGGCACAGGGTCAGCTCGTCTGAGTTTCCATTTTTTAAGAAAATATTTCAGAATCTGCGAAACGTTTCGGGTTCTGGTCTTAAGCCGAACTTGAACCTTAAACTTCATGGAAACTCCAAACTTAACCCGCTAATACATCTAACCTAAATTATAGCACACACACCTAAATTGAAATCTAGAGAATCTACTAAGCTCACTGGAAATCAGTGCAAGTATTCAACCGGTTTCGGGATCATGTATTCACTAAAGTCACGAATATCTTAGGATGGTGTTATCTAAAGCATTTAATTTTATTTAGGAAATGTTTTATCGCAATTATTGATAAAAAAACCCAGAAATTATGAAGTCCGTCTATCAGTAGCGTATAATCACAATCAATCTCAGTTTATCTATTTTGCGACCAAAATGTCCCCCCGATAAGACGTTAGTAGAACCTATAGTGCAGAGGCTACCGTTTCGGGCTAATTATGTCTTTAGTGTTTACGTGGTTTGGTTTGGATATTTTAAATAACGTACGTGCGTTATGTAAAATGGGAAGGTCCCATATGGAGCACATTTATTTATAAATAAAAATAACTTTTACAAAAAATGTCTGTATAGGCTGCAGTTGGATGGTATAATCAGAAGTGTTCAAAACGTTTCCCTGAATGTATATCTTTTATAAATGTTTTAAGGAACCACCAATGGTGAGTCGCAAAAAACTTTACACTAAATGTGCTTTCCTCATTTAATGTTGGCCAAATAACGGAAATGCATTTCGTTTTCATAAATATTTCTTAGGAAGGAAGGCATCCCAGGAAATACAAATTTAAGTCACATCGGTTCTTAAGGAAACATGAGGTCATTTTATTGTGAAGGTTTTCAAAACTCGTTCCCCTGGTTGTCGAAGAGTTTGACTGAGGGCCAAAAAGAGTTAAAATTCCAAGCATACGAGGGAGTAATCTCGGAACGATCACTTCCAGCACCCAAATCAGTTACTGAGCTGCGAATGTAAATGCCAAAAAGGTAAGGACAACGTGGCGGATTGACACAAATACAACGTGGCAATAAAATGAAACTTTAGGGTGCTTCATTTACCTTAGCCGAATGAAATGACATGAAATATGACCCTAACAAAAACCTATAGGGAACGATTTCAGTCGCCGGAATTGAATCAAACGTAGGCCTATGTATCTCTGATTGCTTATGTGCACATTTTCCTATGCTTGAAAAAGGTTCTGGAATAACCGTTCTTCTGAGTTTCGTAACGAAACTTTGATAAGGATAGAAAAAAGAAGGGCAAGAGGCATTTATGTTGTTGGTATCAGCTTCCGTTAGGGGCCATAGGATTTTACGTTAATAACGCAGTAAATATGGAAGCAGATATTGGCAGTCACTATTGAATGAGCATTTGGCTTATTTTAAAATTGTAAAAATGCGTCGTTAACTGCTGAGTAAACAGTTAGACTCCTAAATGATTTCAGGTATTTTTTTCTCTAAAAATATATACCGAATATATTTATTATGGATGTCCGCAAGGAATAACTCTAAATCTTAATAGAGAGATATGCGTGTTAAAAGATATTGCCTTTTATTATAAGAGAATACAAACTTTTTTGCTATTTCCGCCTACTGACATATGTCCTTACGCTGTCTGTATATGCAGAATACACATACAAAGCAAACGCGGTTTCTGAAGCAGCCGAGCAAATGACTGTATACTGGAATGCTGACAAACTCATTGGTGGTCAAAAATTCAGAATCCTCACTATGCCAGCGGACGTGGCACCGGTAACAACAAACCAACAGTTCGTAGTAATAAACAAATTGAAACCCTTGAAGTCATATGAATTTACAGTCTTCTTAATAAAAGGCAACCTTCAGACGCCTATTGCGTACACGAGAGGGCAAGTTCTTCTCAAAGGTAATTTGCATGCGTTTGAAAGGATGAACGCTTTCTTTTACTAAACATTACTGATGAACCTGACTAAGTGAATAGTAATTTACATGGAATGACATCCGAAACCGAGGGTAGAAACGCAGAACCATGTCACATTATGCACATAGCTATATAAAAACTGTTCCACCAAAAGTTGTGCAATAGCCATATATTTAATGACGTTTTCTTCCACAACAGTTTAATATTTATTTGTTTTATGACATCAACTGAGGTCCCCTTAATATTAAATTTTAGATTCGAAACCACGATGTCAATTCAAATGTGGTGGCAGTATAGGTAAGTTCCATGTTTATAGCAGATAGAAATGCGAAATTTCTACAGTTCTTATAATGAAAACTTTAGTTGACATAGCACATATGCAATAGTTTTAAACTCTTCTTTAAATCCTGGTTTAAACCCATTGGACGTGCATATCCAGACACCATTCTGCATGTGATACATGTAATTATTCCTGTTTGTGTTCATATAATAGAAAGCAAATTGCCAAAGCTGGTGCACAAACGTGTCTCATTTGCAGCGGCATATACATTGGCTAAACGCATGCCCGGGTTATTAAAAATTACCTGTTAAAATTCTAGTATAAGAAAGAATAAACGTTTTGATTCAATGTGCTTCTAAGTTTGCGAGTTTTTGATGAGGTGTGTCTGTGTGAAAAGTAGATATTTAAAACCTCTTCTTCCGCATAGTTTATTAATATTTCCTTCAAAGGGCAATATGAGTCTTGTCACAAGCGGTAATTAGCTTAATTTCAAGGTATGCATGACCACTTGGATGAGAGGTTAATGCTTATTTTCTGCGAAACGATACTGATAAGTGAGTGATAAAGCGAATGGTCCCCCTGTATTAACATAACGCCACAAAATGCTTCATACGTGATTAGGAGAAAAATTCCGTCATATTAAAATGACCAATGTTATTCGTATTGCTGGGTGCAAAACCTCGACATGAGATAAATGCCAAAATCATATCAGGAGTTTTTATTTATCTAAAAACGAACACAGCTATAGACTTGCCAATATAATGACTAGCTTGCTAGTTATTTGGTTTGGGTGGCTGACTTAAACTGCATACGTCAATAGAAGACTAAATGGTCTGACGGAAAAATTAGAAGTGGTTTTCCTTAATAATAGCCTTAAGATATTTCATCGATAGTACGTAATTATTTGAAATAACAGCAAACAGAACTTATTAAATATGAAAAAGCATTAGCTCTTGATAAACATTTATGACATTTGCAAAAAGGAGGAGACAAAACACCAAGAATAATTAATGGAATAACCGGAAAGAATGGAAGAAAAGGTACAAACGAAAAGGCTCTTGGACTGAGTGGAGCTTTAAAAAATTCTTACACAAACTGAAAAACATGCAGATATGCACGTAGAGAAGCCGACTTTGGAGACCTACACGAATGCCCTTCAAAGATGTT
>WEDG01014158.1:2500-12543 GCA_017591395.1 Schistocephalus solidus
GGCAGACCACGTCGGTAGACCTGTTGCAGTGATGATAACCGCAATTTGGCTGGTGTACGAGGTTGGTAGGCCTTGGCACAATGACGTGTTCAGCAGGGCAGAGTAATATTGACTGCACCAGTACGGGGTGCGGTGGTTTTGGGGCCTATGCCTTCACTAGCACGAGGTTGGCTGTGCTGGTCTGGGTAATGCTTCTTCGACTGTGTGCGGGTAAAACAGCGGGAGTAACCAGGACCCCTTAAGGTAGGTGGGCCATTAAGCGAGATTGGCCCTGGATTACTAGCCATAATGTAGCGGTAAAAAGAAATTGGACCCTACCTACTAGACGCGGTGCCTACTGTCACTCGTTTCTCATCGAGGGCCGCTTTGTCAATACTTGCGGTGGCGTTGGTGGAGAAGCTATGTCCATGTGCACTATGAACCAGCGTCATAGCGCTTGTTGAACTGATGGAAAATTGTCTGTATTTTCCAAGGGTAGTACCTCTCAGTCGTTAACTGAATGGTTACCCCGCCTTTGAAGGGTATAGTGGCCTGGGCTAATTGCAGGGCTGCATTAGTGGGACCCTTCTGGGCCTTTTAGGATAGTGTGCATATGCTATGCCAAGCTTTAGCAAACCATGGCCCGTGCGGCCTGGTGTGCGCTGGCAGTGTTCTGGGGCCTGGTTCCCTGTCGGTGGATGCGTTAGCGCTCCCGCTGGGTATACAGGTTGTGCACATGGTTGCCTGGTGAACTGTGTCTTCTCTCTGATCTAGAGGAGTGAGTACTAGGCGATGGCGCCTAGCGAAGTTGCGGGTGGCGTGGTGGCGGTGATGACCATGCGGTCGTTGTCGTGTCCCATGCCCTCGTCTGTTTCATCGCTAGGGCTATTCAGCTGGTCGCTCCGTGCTTATCTTACGAGATTGACCGTCCTGTGTATGTTGGGCGGGCCGTGCCCGTGTTTCGTGTGCGTGGTGAGGCCTACCCAACTGTGCCTGTTTATAAACTTGGTAGGGCAGTGTAGCGCTAGCAGTCGCTACAGTCTGTGCCTACTAGCAGGCCGGTTCTGTCACCGGTCTCTGTGTGCGTAAATTCTCCTGCTGCTCACGCAGTCCTGGAAGGATGCGGGGCGGTAAACTGGTGGTAGCAGCCCGTTCTTGTGTGTGTGTGTGTGGCTGTTGCCGTTGCCGGTCCCACCACCAGTGGTGCATGCACGTGTTCGCGCTGATAGTGGGGCGCGTATGCGTACAGGCCTGCTGTGTGCGTGTCGGTGTTTGAACTACCTGGTTGATCCTGCCAGTAGTCATATGCTTGTCTCAAAGATTAAGCCATGCATGTCTAAGTGCACGCCTTCATACGGTGAAACCGCGAATGGCTCATTAAATCAGCTATGGTTTATTGGATCATACCCGTTAAATGGATAACTGTAATAACTCTAGAGCTAATACATGCCCCGAAGCCCCGGACCCGCGAGGAATGGGTGCACTTATTAGATCAGAAGCCAACCAGGTAGTGTTCTTCTGCCTTCGGGTGGGAGCTCCGCTGCCTGTCGTCCTTCTGGTGACTCTGGATAATTGTTACAGATCGCAGTCGGCCTTGCGTCGGCGACGGGTCCTTCAAATGTCTGCCCTATCAACTTTCGATGGTAGGTGACCTGCCCACCATGGTGATAACGGGTAACGGGGAATCAGGGTTCGATTCCGGAGATGAGCCTGAGAAACGGCTACCACTTCCAAGGGAGGCAGCAGGCGCGCAAATTACCCACTCCCAGTACGGGGAGGTGGTGACGAAAAATACCGATGCGGGACTCTTATTGAGGCTCCGTAATCGGAATGAGTGAACTCTAAATCCTTTCACGAGGATCAATTGGAGGGCAAGTCTGGTGCCAGCAGCCGCGGTAACTCCAGCCCAATAGCGTATATTAAAGTTGCTGCAGTTAAAAAGCTCGTAGTTGGATCTCGGTATCACTGTCGCCTGCCAGTCCTCGGCTGATTGTGTCGGTGTAGGTGGGACCTTGCTTCGCTCGGTGCCCCTTGCCCAGGCATGGTTATGCTCGAGTTGGCGTGGCGGTGGTGTCACCTTTCAGCCATGTCTGTGGTGAAATACCCGCAGGTGTAGGCGAGTGTCAGGCGGTGCTCTGCGACAGTAGGGTCCGTCGGCTCGTCTGCATGCCTTTGGATGCCCTTCAAAAGGTGTCTATGGGCGGATGGCACGTTTACTTTGAACAAATTTGAGTGCTCAAACCAGGCCGATGTGGCCTGAAAAGTTTTGCATGGAATAATGGAATAGAACTTCGGTTCTATTTCGTTTGGTTTTCGGATCTGAATTAACGATCAAAAGAGACAGGCGGGGACGTTTTTATGGTTGCGCTAGAGGTGAAATTCATGGACCGTAACCAGACAAAACTAAAGCGAAAGCATTCGTCAAGCATGTTTTCATTGGCCATGAGCGAAAGTCAGAGGCTCGAAGACGATCAGATACCGTCCTAGTTCTGACCATAAACGATGCCAACTGACGATCCGTGGTGGTAGTATTTTAACCATCCCCACGGGCAGTCCCCGGGAAACCTTTAAGTCTTTGGGTTCCGGGGAAGTATGGTTGCAAAGCTGAAACTTAAAGGAATTGACGGAAGGGCACCACCAGGAGTGGAGCCTGCGGCTTAATTTGACTCAACACGGGAAAACTCACCCGGCCCGGACACTGTGAGGATTGACAGATTGATAGCTCTTCTTTGATTTGGTGGTTGGTGGTGCATGGCCGTTCTTAGTTGGTGGAGCGATTTGTCTGGTTAATTCCGATAACGAACGAGACTCTAGCCTGCTAATTAGTACGCCTGTCCTCTGTTCCTGTGCTGGCGGCGTTTTGGCGAAACTGCTCACTTCAGCTGACTACTGTCGGGCCGCGCATTTCTCTGCGCGCGTGTGCTGCGAGCCTTCCGGGGCGAGTGGTGCGCGCACGTGTGGTGGCGTGGACTGCGGTAGGAGGTGTGAGCGGTGGGTTCAGCGCTAGCCTCCGGGTACGGCGCAGGTGTGTCTACTTCTTAGAGGGACAAGCATTACGAATGTGCACGAAATTGAGCAATAACAGGTCTGTGATGCCCTTAGATGTCCGGGGCCGCACGCGCGCTACAATGACGGTGCCAACGAGTCTGACCTTCTGGCCCGAAAGGGTTGGGCAAACTGGTCAATCACCGTCATGACAGGGATCGGGGCTTGAATTGTTCCCCGTGAACGAGGAATTCTAGTAAGTGCAAGTCATAAGCTTGCGCTGATTACGTCCCTGCCCTTGTACACACCGCCCGTCGCTACTACCGATTGAATGGTTTAGTAAGGTCCTCGGATTGGCGCCATTGCAGTGCCAGCCGCAGGTTGGTGCTCGACAGGTGCCGAGAAGACGACCAAACTTGATCATTTAGAGGAAGTAAAAGTCGTAACAAGGTTTCCGTAGGTGAACCTGCGGAAGGATCATTACACGTTCCGTCTGTATGCGAGAATATGCACATATATCTCGTGTTCTTACTGCTGCTGCCGTACATGCATGCATGCATGTGTGCGTGCGTGCGTGCGTGCGTGTGTGGTGGTATGCGTCGGATCTGTCGGTCATGACGATCCAACCTTATTGCGGTGGGTGTTCATCTGTCGGCTGCCCGCCAGGTGTGCTCGCTTTCCTCCTTTCGTCCTGCTGCTACGTTGTTGTTGCTGCTGCTGTTGCTGTTGTTGTCCTCCTGCGGCCTGTGGGTTGTCAGGCGGCGGCGGCGGTGGTGGTAGGGTGAGGAGATAGCCAGTGAACACCGAGGGTGACAGGGCAATGACGTCTGAGGTTGCGCTGTTGGGTTGTGCGTGCGGCTCTCGTGCATGCAAAGGAGTAGCCTCCAGTGTCGTGCGCCTGGGCGAGGTGAGCGTCGTGATCCCAGCCTCGGCGCCCAGCATGGTGCAGTTGTGTGTTTGTAGTGCTGTGCGCGCTCACCCATGTGCGCGAGTGGTTTGTTTAGCCTGCGTCCATTGATCCAGTACGTTTGATGTGGATGGGCTGCCGGTGCACTGGCCGTGGCTCAGTATGTGTGTAGTGTGTGGCACGCCGTGCCAGCTCTAGCACATACATATATGGCAGTGGTGATGAGGTGAGCGGGCGCACGATGAGCCCGCCTGACCTCGGATCGAGTCGTGATTACCCGCTGAACTTAAGCATATCACTAAGCGGAGGAAAAGAAACTAACCAGGATTCCCTAGTTACGGCGAGTGAAGAGGGAATAGCCCAGCACCGAAGCCTGCGAAGGTTTACTGCTAGGCAATGTGGTGTTTGGGTCGGCTCGCGGGATTCCACTCACCGAAGTCCAGCACTGAGTATGGTTCCCGGATTTGGCCCAAGAGAGCGAAAGGCCCGTGCGAGTGGAGGTTCAGACATGTGAGGCAATTCACAGGTCGACCTTGGTTGTTTGGGAATGCAGCACAAAGTGGGTGGTAAACTCCATCCGATAGCGAACAAGTACCGTGAGGGAAAGTTGAAAAATACTTTGAAGTGAGAGTAAACAGTACGTGAAACCGCATAGAGGTAAACGGGTGGCGTCAAGCTGCAAGCCTAGAGGATTCAGTTGGTCGGTGTGTATGCGCGCCTGGCGCGTCTGTCGGACGGACAGTCCACTGCGAAGTAGTGGGCCTGGTCTTCCCTCGGGAGGGGCAGGATCGGTGTTCCGGGAGGTTGCCGGAGCCGGCTGTTTTGTCTGTCTGCGCATAGTGTGGATGGACCGGCCAATGCACTTCCTCTATCTGGTGAGCACCACGACTGGTGGAACTGCCAGTCTGCCGTAGTCAAGTCGGGTTTGGTCGGTGGCTCCTTTTGGGGTCGTCGGCTGAGCTTCGATCATCACGGGCGAATTCAGTGAGCGGCGTGTAGGCATCTGCATGCACACGTGTTATCGAGCACTGGTCGTCAACGGGTCTGTCTGTCGGTTGGTTGTGCAGTCGCCGGCGGATGTCCTGGTGGGCTACGGTGGTATGAATAACTGTGCAGGGCACCAGGGTTGTCGGTCTCTAGGTTCTGGCTCGTGCGCACACTGCATGTGGGCGTGGGTGTTGCTGTGGGCTGCCAATTGCTGGGTCTGATCGTCGTGTTGCCTGCGCAAAGCGGGTCCGGCGGTGGTCTGGTGTTGGGTGGTCTTACATGCGGCGCCTCCTGTGCGAGTCGGCGTGGGCCAAACAGTCTGTGGTGTTGTGGTAGACGAGCTACCCGACCCGTCTTGAAACACGGACCAAGGAGTTTATCATGCACGCGAGTCAATGGGTCCCACGAAACCCAAAGGCGCAGTGAAAGTGAAGTCTCGACTTGTTCTCGGGATGTGGTGAGATGCCACTGTTTCTCGCACCTCGCCTTGCGCGTGTTCAGCACCAGGCAGAAGAGCAGTGGTCGCATCACCGGCCCGTCCCATGATGTGGTCGTTGGAAAGGCGTGGATCGTTCTGCGGTCTGGGCTGGAGCCGGCGCGTCATCGGGGCGGAGCAGGAGCGTGCACGATAAGACCCGAAAGATGGTGAACTATGCTTGCGTAGGTTGAAGCCAGAGGAAACTCTGGTGGAGGACCGCAGCGATTCTGACGTGCAAATCGATCGTCAAACGTGAGTATAGGGGCGAAAGACTAATCGAACCATCTAGTAGCTGGTTCCCTCCGAAGTTTCCCTCAGGATAGCTGGCACTCATTCGCAAGATCAGTTTTTATCCGGTAAAGCGAATGATTAGAGGTACTGGGTTCGAAACGAGCTCAACCTATTCTCAAACTTTAAATGGGTGAGATGCCCGGCTCGCTTTGTAGGAGTCGGGCGCTGAATGTGCGAGTGCCAAGTGGGCCATTTTTGGTAAGCAGAACTGGCGCTGTGGGATGAACCAAACGCCCGGTTAGGTGCCTAACGCTGACGCTCATGAGATACCACAAAAGGTGTTGGTTAATATAGACAGCAGGACGGTGGCCATGGAAGTCGGCATCCGCTAAGGAGTGTGTAACAACTCACCTGCCGAATTGACCAGCCCTGAAAATGGATGGCGCTGGAGCGTCGGACCTATACCGGGCCGTCACCGCAAGCTGGATCGCTGGCTATGTTTGGTGGTGCGAGCAGCGCATGGCCGGTTGCGTGAACGACAATCGGTCGCTGTCTTGCGAAGTCATGATCCAGGCAAGGAGGCGGTGGCGAGTAGGAGGGTCGCCGTGGTGAGCGTGGAAGCCTCGGACGTGAGTCTGGGTGGAGCCGCCACGGGTGCAGATCTTGGTGGTAGTAGCAAAATATTCAAGTGAGAACCTTGAAGGCCGAGGTGGAGAAGGGTTCCATGGGAACAGCAGTTGGCCATGGGTCAGGCGGTCCTAAGCGATCCGGTGTCTCGGTACAGAGACGTGGGGTGCCTTGCATACTTCTATCTGTGTGTGTGTGCGCGCGTGCAGCCGGCAGCCCCCGGAGCGAAAGGGAATCGGGTTAATATTCCCGACCCTGCCCACGGAGATAGGCAAGCGTTTGGCTGGGCCGTCAGTGTGCGCGCTTTTTCGGCGTGTGCAGCTGTGGTCTGTGTCTGGGCGCTGCTAAGCGCGGTAACGCAACCGAACTCGGAGACATCGGCTTGAGTTCCGGAAGAGTTTTCTTTCTTTGTAAGGAGTGCTCACCACCCCTGGAATCGGGTTGTCCGGAGATAGGGTATCGCCTCCGTAAAGCACCACCCCTCTTGTGGTGTCCGGAACACTCTGGTCGGTCCTTGAAAAATCCGAGGGAGGCATTATGATTTTCGTGGCAGGCCCTACCCATATCCGCATCAGGTCTCCAAGGTGAACAGCCTCTGGCAATAGAATAATGTAGGTAAGGGAAGTCGGCATATTTGATCCATAACCTCGGAAAAAGGATTGCTCTGAGGGCCGAGTCAGACACGCTGGGCAAAAGAAACGTGTCTGCTCAGCCTGCGGCTGGCTAGTCGGCTAGCTGGACTGTGGCTGCAACTGCTGCTGCTGGGTTAATGCCGCTGCTTCCGTTGTGTGCGTGTGTGTGTGCTGCGTGCGCGCCGCGTTACCTGTGTGGCGTGGTCGGGCAACTGGCCGCGTAGCACGGTGCGCACGTGTGCGCGCGTGTGCGTGCATGCATCTGGTCGTGGTGGCTGACTCAGCGGTGCGGTGTGACCTTGACCGGTGGGCTAACTGGCTGGAAGTGGGCAGAGTGGATCGTGGGCAGGTCCAGTTATGCCTGTCCCTTGGTTTGCGCTGGTTGTTGCCGTTGCTATTGTCGCGGTTTCGGCCACGATGGTGGTTGCGGTGGCGGCGGTTGTGTAGCCTCGGGGCACTTGTCTGACGTCAAACGGCCAACTCCAGAACTGGCACGGACTCGGGGAATCCGACTGTCTAATTAAAACAAAGCATTGCGATGTCTGCTGATCGGTTTTTGACGCAATGTGATTTCTGCCCAGTGCTCTGAATGTCAAAGTGAAGAAATTCAACCAAGCGGGTAAACGGCGGAGTAACTATGACTCTCTTGGTAGCCAAATGCCTCGTCATCTAATTAGTGACGCGCATGAATGGATTTAACGAGATTCCTACTGTCCCTATCTACTATCTAGCGAAACCACAGCCAAGGAACGGGCTTGGCAGAATCAGCGGGAAAGAAGACCCTGTTGAGCTTGACTCTAGTCCGACTCTGTGAAGAGACATGGCGGGTGTAGTAATAAGTGGGAGGCGGGAATCGCCCTTCGGGGTCTCTCGTTCGACAATGAAAGACCACTCCCCATCATTGTTTCTTTACTTATTCAGTGAAGCGGGAACTGTCAATTATTTTCCATGTTGACATTGCCAATACGTTAGTGCGTTGGTCTCACCCCGTGTGGCTGGCGTGCCGGCGTCTTGGTCGCAACTTGTCTGGCCAGGGCTAGTGTATGTGTGTTTTGCCCTCACTGCCTGTAGGCTGTTGCCGCAAGGTGGTAAGTCCATGGCTGGTAGACGGTGGGCGCGTGTGCCCGGTCTTGGTGCTATCAGGCAGGCTTCTAGCGACGTGCTGATCCCGGATCTGAGAGTGCAGGCCCAGTGGGGAGTTTGACTGGGGCGGTACATCTGTCAAATCGTAACGCAGGTGTCCTGGCAGGAGCTCAGCCAGGACAGAAACCTGGCGTAGAGTAAAAGGGCAAAGCTTACTTGATTTTGATTTTCAGTACTGAATACAGACCGTGAAAGCGTGGCCTAGCGATCCTTTTGATCAACCGATATTCAGAGTTTAGAAGCAAGAGGTGTCAGAAAAAGTTACCACAGGGATAACTGGCTTGTGGCGGCTAAGCGTTCATAGCGACGTCGCTTTTGATCCTTCGATGTCGGCTCTTCCTATCATTGTGAAGCAGACTCACCAAGCGTTTGATTGTTCACCACTAACAGGAACGTGAGCTGGGTTTAGACCGTCGAGACAGGTTAGTTTTACCCTACTGATGGTTGAACTGTAAACAGTGAAGTACAATCTGGTCGCTGCAATGGTAATCCTGTTTTAGTACGAGAGGAACCGCAGGTTCAGACATTTGGTACATGTGCCCTGGTCGAGCGGCCAATGGTGCGAAGCTACCATCTGAGGGATTAAGACTGAACGCCTCTAAGTCTGAATCCCGTCCAGAGATGCGCAACGATACAGTCGGCCTGCCACGTGGTTGGGCAGATATAGTACTTTCCGGTCAGGTTTCATTCGGATGGGGCCAGCGTGCCCCTACCGAACCCTGGTCGGTCTGGTAATGTTATACAGAGCTGTGACCATAACCACGCACCGGGCCATGGTGTTGTGGGGGTCGACACGATATCCAACTGTGGTATGAGCGTGGCGGCACTAAATCGTTTGTAGACGACTTAATGTTTTGTCGGGGAGACGTGAGTATTCGAGCAGCTATCACACTGCGAGGTATTGAGTCCCATCCCTACCCGACGTAATGATTTGAGGCCTTGGAGCCCCATTCCATATGCGATACACGCTATAACCGTACTAGCATACACGCACATGTGTATCCCTTGCATGCTTTTATTGGCTTGCGGGGGTGCATATGCGCGAAAAATGTCCCAAAACGAAAAAGTTGGCCATAGTGTGCTTTGGTGGTGGGCCTAGTTGTCCATTTGTTTGGTTGTTGGTCTGCACCAGAACAGCACTGGAAGGTTCTTGGGCCAAAGCAGTAAGCTCACTCACCGTGAAGAGTGATGATACCCTGCCACCAAGGCGCTTACCCCTATGGAGGAATAGTTTGGGCATTGATTACATCAGTACGCGACCGGACAAGTGCGGTGTTCCTTAGTTCTTTGTATCGTCGGTGGGGACAGTGAACAACAATAACAGCAGCAGCAGCAGCAGCAGCCTAGGACCGTGGACTTAGCAAGTAGGAGGTGCGTTGGGCTTTGGACCGTTGCCTGAACCAGTACGAGGCAGGCTGGGTTGGATAATACTCCTTTAACCGAGCGTGGGTAAACAGCGGGAGTAACTAGGACCCTCTTACATTTAGTGTCTCTCGCCCCTCGCCCCCAACGAACCAGTAGAAGTTGCGCTGGACCAACAGGGGAGGGTGGTCAAGAGGGTGCAAATAATGGTTCGGCAGACATTATTATTAATTGGGCTACGATCCCAACAACATGAGGGTGGGGTGTGCGCGCCCAATCTGGGCACGTGCTGGTGCAGGCTCATGCCCCACCACCCCCTGTTGTCGGTGGATATGATGTAACGGTCCTCCGCCTCCCCACCTTGGCTTCTTGAGTGTGGTAGATGATGTGCACAAATTAGTTTTAGATAATAGTGGACGCACACAAGGCATCGACCCTTCTATGGAGCGAGTCGTGAGAGACATGGGCAGACTACGTCGGTAGACCTGTTTTATATTGAGGTAGGATGGGTCTAGGATTACACGTCCATATGCAGTGATGATAACCGCAATTTGGCTGGTGTACGAGGTTGGTAGGCCTTGGCACAATGACGTGTTCAGCAGGGCAGAGTAATATTGACTGCACCAGTACGGGGTGCGGTGGTTTTGGGGCCTATGCCTTCACTAGCACGAGGTTGGCTGTGCTGGTCTGGGTAATGCTTCTTCGACTGTGT